>JAHKBH010002120.1:7500-12428 GCA_019049505.1 Pachyrhynchus sulphureomaculatus
ATAAGAATAATAATAATAAATATATTCACAAACATAAATAATATTCTTTTACTATATTATTTTGTTTCCTATATCTCATACTAACATCTCATAATGATTAAAAACCATTAGTCTTTTTTTTTTAATAAATTAGAGTACGAAATGTCACTGGCCGAAAACTTTTGCACGCCACTGTATATTTATATATATATATATATATATATATATATATATATATATATATATATATATATATGGTGTTATGGAAATCATGTAGAAGCACATTCAATAGTTTTTTGTCCAAATTAGAAAATTTTTGAAAAATTAAAAAAAAAAAAGGCAAAACTGATTTTACGACCAAACCAACCCGCACTTGAAAGGCCGCTATTGTACGAACTAGCTCAAGCGTATTATTGCTGTTCGTACAATGCGCCTGCGTTGAGTTAAATCTCACCAACACTATATATGTCACGTTCTTGTTAACACTTGAGATCATATTACTTAGTTGTTTCGTTTACCAGTGGCCGAGCGAAAACAATATCTTCATTTCTTTGATTTCATCATTTCTTTAAGGTCGATTTTTTGCTTTATTAATAATATTTGCCATTTAAGGTGAATTTTCTGCAATCTTGTCTTGCTACAAGGAGGTGCCAGTTCCAATATATGCGGTGACTTCCATAACACCCATTATAGTTCAGCTTCTCGCCATTATAGGGACTTTTACCCTTTTTCTTACTATATCTCTCATGAGATATATTAAGGGCTATGTTATAATATCCGTCAACGTTGATAAGGTCTCGAAACTTACATTTGCATATTACGGCACTTTTAACACAACGCGAAAGTGCTACTACGGGCGACCATAGGTTTAATATCGAAACCAGCAACCATCGGTTTAACACGCTACAATACCGAGGCCGGCCAAATAAAAAATAAAATTACGCTCTTATGGTATGTCTGAAAGGTTCTGTTTGTGGCTCTCATCTTTTCTCAGAGAGCGTTCTTTACGAGTGGCGGTCGACGGATTTCTTTCTAACACCTTCACTATCAACGCCGGTGTGCCCCAGGGCTCCATACTGCTGGAAAAGACGGGAATCCAATCTACAGCTTTGCAGATGACAGTACGCTTGTCTCTTCATTCACCTTGAACGCTCGGACATCGGCTGCTCAGGCGAATATCCGCAGACAGCAGAAGGTCGTTCAACTTAACAAAGACCTGGAAGAAATTCTATCTTGGGGTGACAGTAACCAAGTGGAATTTAACGCTACAAAAACCCAGACGGCAGTTTTTTCTAAAAAAGTTAACGTTGCTGAACCCGACATAGTTATGTCGGGGCACTCCATTCCCCTAGCATTGTCGCTCAATTTGTTGGGCGTTAGTTTGGAAGTAAATATGTCCTGGCATGAACATGTTGCAGGCATAGCAAGGAGAGCTTCTCAAAAGTTGGGAATATTATTTCGAACCAGAATTTACACCCTACAACTGTTAATACTTTACGAAGCTCAAATTCGACCAACTATCGAATACTGCTCCCACGTTTGGGGCTCCGCTCCCAAACATACACTGCATTTGTTGGATTCTGTTCAGAGAAGAGCTGTCCGTCTGATTGGAGACCCGGAATTGACCGGCGGCCTTGATTCGCTGGAACATCGAAGAACGGTTGGCGACTTGAGTCTGTTCTACAAGTATTTTCATGGAAAGTGTTCAAAGGATGTAGCCCGCTTAATTCCTCCCAAAGCGGTGCATGTTAGAAATACACGTCGCGCTGTGGTGCTTCGCATCCGTATGAGGTTCAGCTTGTTACTCCGCGTACAACGCTTTTCAAGCAGTCTTTTATATGGAGAACATCATCCCTTTGGAATAATTTGCCCCACGCTGTGTTTCCCACCGAGTACAATTTACAGCGATTCAAGAACAACGTGAATCGCTTTTACCGCACACGTGCCGCTCCTGGAGCGCGTTAGGGACTTCCCTGCAGCACGTGTGATCGGGTTTTAATGTAAAATATGCGGAAGCATACTTCTTATTTTATACTATGAAACTAATGATTCATTTTAATTCCAGTGTGTACCGATATTAGGCCGTGGTTTTGAGTCAGGTGGATACAAATGTGAATGTTTACAAGGTTATGAGTATCCATTCGAAGATCTTAGAACATATTACGATGGACAAATTCTAGAAGCTGAATTTACCAAAATGGTTGACAACAATGAAACGAAATTCGACATGTTCCGATGTCGATTAGCAGGTGGCACTAGTTTACAAGCAAATTTGTTGATAGTTTTAGTAGTTCTTATGGTGACGTTTGGTATTTTTGGCCAAAAATAGGATTAAGAGCTTCATATATGTTAAAATTTTATCATCTGCCGTTAGAAGAGTAAATCCACGTCTCCCAGTGATTTAAAAATATATTTATATTTACCCTAATCTCCCTAAATCAATTTTAAGACTCATATTTCCAAAAGAGCCTAACTAGATTCCTATGACCTAAAAATTTAGTTTTCACAACAATATATACTAAGTATCCCAAAAAATATGCTTACATTTCCAAAGACCTATATGCTGAAGTAATATTTTAGGTACAAGTAAAAAATTGACAACGCGGGTTTCTAGTTATTTCTGTATGTATAATTTGAAACTAAACAAATTACTATGAGACGTGGAAGATGATAGAATTATTCTGATAAATTAAACAAGACTGTAAATGTTTAAGAATCTCTGAAAACCACTTATATGAATGCAAAATAATAAACTTTTAACTTTCATTGTCTACATTCAAAACTGGAATTTACTTCAAAGTAAGGCATCTGGCTGTAAATTAGGAGTCGTATGGAGTTTTTTAGTTTTTAAGTTCCACCTGAATACTAGTTCACGGTGAAATTCTAAAGTTCTTTTTAGATATGTTTATTAATGTCCTATTAAGGCCTAACTACAAACTACAACCGTCACTAGTGTTAAAGTAAAGAATTGGTGTTGCCATACCAGTCATGATTGAGTTAGTGTTCACTTCACATTGAGAGTTAACCTTCATTTGATATTTTTATTATCGGGAAACATCTGTTTTGAATAGTTTAGGACTGTGCTAGACTTGTAGATTCTAACAAAACTTACTATAATAAGAACGTTTTGGACTTCCCAGTATCCATGCTTGTCCAAGTGGCTAATTTAATACATCTAAATGTGGACATTACTATTCATTTAGCAGTCTAGTAAGTAGTCATTGTTCTGTCCACAAATAATTTTTTTCCATAGTTTGCAACACACTAGTTTTTAATAGGATTGTGATCTATGTACCAGCCGCCAGCTTTCAATAATATCGAAAAAAATTTCAGCACCTTTTAAAATATCTAGAGGGATCTAATATTATCAGCGATCGTCAATAAGGCTTTCATAAGCAAAGATTAACAGGAGATCTTCTAACTTATGTCACATATGTTTGGGCCAACGTAACTGAATATTTTTTGGAGAATCTCAAGCGGTTGCACTTGATATATTCAAGGCATTTGACCGTGTTTTGGCCATAACAAGTTTTTGACTAAGCTCACAAAAGTTTTGTTTATGGATCTCGTGTTTCCTTGCAATTGTCTTTTTTTAATACTTTCACTAGCAACGCTGATATGCCCCAAGGCTCCATACTGTTTTCTTTCTCTTGCTGTTTTATATTAATGATGATCTGCCAGAAAGGATCAGAAATCCAATTTACAGCTTGGCATGTGACAGTAGGCTTATTTTGTCATATACTTTGGCCTTGTCAAAGATCTGTAGCTACTCATGCAGATATTCGCAGACAGCAGGAAGTCATTCAACTTAACGAAGATCTGGAAGGAATTCTATGTTGAGGTGACGGCAACCAAGTAGAATTTAACGCTGCAAAAATCTCTAATTTTGGGAGACCCGACACAGTTAAGTCGAGACATCCCATTCATGTAGCATCATAACTCAACTTTCTGGGCGTTAACTTGAAAGAAAATAAGTCTTAATATGAATATACTGCATCTATAATAAAGGCCTTACCAAAAGCTGGGAATATTATTTCGAGCCAGAAAGCTTTACACTCCACAACAGCTTTTAATCCTATACAAAGCTCAATTCGATCAACGATGGAATATTGCTCCCATGTCTGGGGCCCTGCTCCAAAATATACGCTGTATTTGTTGAATTCTATTCAGAAAAGAGTTGTTCGCCTTATTGAAGATCAAGAACTCACTAGCAACCTTGATTCCTTGCAACATTAAAGAACAGTTGGCAACTTGAGTCTATTGTACAAATACTTTGATAAAAATTGTCCGACGGATGTAGTCTGTTTAATTCTTCGCAGAGCGGTTCATGCTAGGAATAGACTCCTCATACCACACTTTTCAAAAATTCTTTTATATAGAAAACATCATCCTTTGGTATGATTCTGCTCATGACTGTCATTCCCACTGAGTATAATTTACAGCGATTCAAGGTTATAGTGAATCGCTTTTTTCCGCACACGCGTCGCTCCTGTAGCGCTTTAGGGATTTCCCTGCAGCATGTGTGCTATGTCCACAAAGAAAAGTACCAACAACAGAATTAGTTATCACTGATTTTAGGAAAGCTAGTATACAGGTGACAGAACATAAAAAATAAAGGAACGCATGTTTTTTTTTTTTTAAAACCAACGCGTTAGAGGAGACATCGAAATGATTCAAAATCAAAAATGTTTCTTTAAAATCTAAAGTCACTTGCTTATTAAGTTTTTGGCACAACTACTGATCTTGGCTACATTACTAAAACAATCCTTTTTATTTTTGATGATGCTAACATGGTAACGCACGTCGAGCGCAAAAATAAAGTGTTTGGTGTAGTAACAACAACTGTTCTGTAGTGTTTTTAATAGTAAAAGTGATATTGTATCAATAATCAGGTGCTACAATAAAATAAAATTAA
Source organism: Pachyrhynchus sulphureomaculatus (assembly GCA_019049505.1). Lineage (NCBI taxonomy): Eukaryota > Metazoa > Arthropoda > Insecta > Coleoptera > Curculionidae > Pachyrhynchus > Pachyrhynchus sulphureomaculatus. Next base: position 12,395 of record JAHKBH010002120.1, read on the forward strand.
GTTTTTCGTTATTCAAATCAAAGAACATCAAGTA
>JAHKBH010000210.1:0-21000 GCA_019049505.1 Pachyrhynchus sulphureomaculatus
CGCTGGTTGTCGAAAGGTGCATGTTTAACAAGATTTTACTAACTTTTTGAATCAATTTTAGAGTTTCTGGAAAGTAAAGATCCAGATTTAAAAGAAAACCTGATCAAATTGAAAGCAGACATCGCGTATTTGACAGATTTGTTCAAAAAATTTATTGACATTAACTTGCAGTTACAAGGGGACAGCCTAAATTTAATAAAAACAAAGGGTGTAATTTCGGCTTTTCTTGGAAAATTGAAATTTATGAAGCAAAATATTAGTCGGCGCGAATTCTCCCAGTTTCCAAACTTGTCACAAGAAGAATATCTTGATGAGGATATTCAGACATACGTTCAACATTTAAATGCCCTACATGATGACTTCAAAAATAGATTTCTGACGATGGAAATACCACCATGGATCATAAATTCATTTGATGAAACGGAAGTGGCGAATGTGGTATTACAAGAGGAGCTACTCGAGCTTAGCACCAATGAGGAGCTGAAGGTGAAATTTAAAAAAGGCTATCAAACATTTTGGCTGCAGGGCAGAAATACCCGAAAAATATCCTGGGCTGTGGGAAATTGCGAGAAAACTTTTGATAGCGTTTCCCTCATCATACCTTGTCGAAAAAAGTTTTAGTGTCGTTACAAACCTATTAACAAAAAAAAAGGAGCAGATTGAACATCACAGAACGGGGAGATTTGCGTTTATTCTTTACAAAACTGAAGCCAAATATTGATAATTTGCTGTCAATCCATCAAGTACATCCCTCCCATTAAAATTATGACTATTTTCTTTTAATTGTTGATTTGCATTGTTGAAGTTACGGTACGTTATTAATGTTTAATTTTAATTCTATTAAGTCTGTAATCATATTATTTTAATAAATAGAACACAAGAAAATATATTATTTTTCTTTTTATTTTTACCACTCCGAATTTAGGGTTGGAACTCAGCCACGACGCAAATTTCCATCGTTAGATCTAATCTTCACATTTTTTGACGAGTTTTGGGAATATGGTGGAAATGTAGCAGCAGGGGGTCCACCGAAACCAGTAAAATTTTGAAAGTGGCCTACGAGAAAAAAAAGTTTGGCAACCTCTGGTCTACATGATGCATTTCTTTTCGTTTTTTCCTGTTCCTGAGTGATGGTTTTCCTACAATACCCTTAATCGTAGAAATTGGGGTTTTGGTTAGTTCGCTGGTTTCTTGCAATTATTCAAATTTCTTTTTACCAAACTGTCGTAAACATTTTTCACTATTTGTTTAGCGTCAAGTGAAGTTTTTCTCTTGCGATAGCCACTATTGCAATTTTCCCACGGACGCCACATAATTAAAATAGAACCTTTACGTTGTAAGTAAAACTAAAAATAAAAAAAGTATCTTCCGAATCTTAATGGGGACCTATGGTCATCAGGCCTATATTATCAAATACGTAACGGGTTGCCAGGTAGTAAATATATAGGTAAAAATAGATCCAATATGATTGCAAGTGCAAGTGAGGGCGGTATACAATGCAGGTAAAATAAAAATACGTTTATCGTAATACCTGCCAACTATGCACTAAACCTTAAAATAGGGTCGTTTAATTGCCCCACTGAAAAAAGCAAAAAAGGCAGGATATTATATCTTAGGATTTACTATGTAACTGTTTCACTTAATTTATTCAAATCACTCAGACACGTTTTTCGGTCTCGCGACCATTTTCGAAGAGGTTTACAATAAGACTAAACTTAAGTTCTAAAAGATATTATATTTGGATAGTTAACTGGTACTAAATTTAAATTAAGAGGTAATAAAATTGGGTTAATTACAGGCAGTCTATCTTAACACGGCGTCTAATATGGGGGTATTTCCAAATTCTATTTGGGAGTTCGTTATTTTTTTATTATTTTTAATGGCTTTTTATGTTAAGAATTTCTAAATAATCCATGTTTTGCTTTTTGAACACTGTATAGCGACTTCACCCTCTCGTTATTAAAAAGATGATTATTGTCTACGCAGCGTTCTTTTAATCTTTGTTATAGGCTCCGTCCCGTCTGTCCCACATAGACAGCGTCACACTCATAACAATTAAGTTAATATATTGTTAGATCTTTCTTTTCTTTCTTCATTATTAACTAAATATCGGGCTATACGAGGCTGGTTTGAAAAGTCCGTGCAAAGTCCGAGAGATGGCACCACTGGCGCGTATCGAGGTCATGTTTAGTTAGTAGCATCTCTTGAATGAACGCACACCAAGTTTCAGCCATATTGGTCTATTTTCTTTGTGTTTGGCATTCGTGTGAATCAAGGAAGTCGAATGATTTTCAAGAAATGGACGAAAAAGAATTTCGTGTGGTGATTAAACATTGCTTTATGAAAGGCAAAACGCCTCAGGAGACTAAAGAGAAGCTTGATAAACATTATGGTGACTCTGCACCTTCGATTAGAACAGTTTATAAGTGGTTTCAAAATTTTCGGACTGGCCATATGGGCACAAGTGACGCTGAACGTTCTGGACGGCCTGTGGAGGTTACTACTCCAGAAATCATTGATCAAATCCATGATATGGTGATGGATGACAGAAGAGTTAAGGTGCGTGAGATTGCTAGTGCTGTGGGCATCTCGACTGAACGGGTACATAATATTTTGCATAAACATTTGGACATGAGAAAGCTATCCGCAAGATGGGGCGCCGTAATTGCTCATGCTTGACCAAAAACGGAATCGTGTGAAGTGTTGCAAGGATGGTTTGCAGCTGTTCCAGAAGAATCCGGAGGACTTTAGCGTCATTTCGTCACTGTGGATGAAATATGGATACATTACGATACTCCTGAGACCAAACAACAATCTAAACAATGGGTTACCAAGGGGGATCTGCACCAAAAAAGGCGAAGACCGTTCCTTCGGCCGGAAAGGTTATGGCGACTGTCTTTTGGGATTCGCAAGGGATAATCCTCATCGACTATCTGGAAAAGGGTAAAACTATTACAGGTGAATATTATTCATCGTAATTGGACCGTTTAAAAACCGAGCTGCAAGAAGAACGCCCGCGATTGGCCCACAAGAAAGTCCTTTTCCATCACGACAACGCACCAGCACACACCTCAGCAGTTGTGGTCGCAAAATTAATGGAAATAGGATTCCAACTCGTTTCACATCCCCCCTATTCTCCAGACTTTGCTCCCTCGACTACTACTATTTATTCCCCAATTTGAAGAAATGGCTGGCGGGACAAAGATTTTATTCAAACGAGGAGGTGATTGCAGACACTAATGGATATTTTACAGACTTGACAAATCCTATTATTCGGAAGGGATCAAAAACTAGAACATCGTTGGACGAAGTGTATAGGCCTAAAAGGAGACTATGTCGAAAAATAAAAAAGGTTTACCCCAAACACACATAAGTAGTTTTTATTTTTGCACGGACTTTTCAAACCAGCCTCGTATTGTTGTTATTAACACTTATACAGTTTATTTCTAACTTATTAAGGTTATAGTTGATTTTGTTACTAATACAACCGACATAGGTGATAGCAAACCATTTTCTGCTTTTGTGTTTTTACATAGAAATAGATAGGAAGAAAGAAATGGGAAATAATTATCGAGTTATTAGATTGAGAAACACGGAATAATAGGGGTATAAACGGAAAAGAGGATGAACTGATAGAAGAAAACAACAAATGCACTATGTAGGAATCACTGAAACAGGAAGGAAAGGAAATAGACGCAAAAAATTAGAAGGAAATGTCATAAAAGAAGAAGACAAAAATTATGGAAATCTATCAAGATCTATCAGATGGAAATGACGTAGCATACAAAAATCAACATAGAGATAAAGGGTGTTTTTTTATAGAGGTATAAAACTTTAAGTTGGCAACACTTTTTTAACTGGCGGCCATTTTGTCAGCTGTCAAGTGATTTATGTTTAGTTTGGTTTGGCATTTCAACATGAATAGACTGACGCCTGAACAACGCTTCCAAATTGTGCAAATTTATTTTGAAAATCATGGTTCTGTTCGAAATACGTATCGCGCACTACGCCCATTTTTACGGTCAACATAATCGTCCATCAGAGCAATTAATTCGATTAACTATGGAACGTTTTCGCACCACGTTTACTCTAAATGATAATACGCATCCACAGAGACGTCGTACAGTGCGTACAGAAGAAGTCATTGCTGCTGTAGAGCGTAGCGTAGAGGAAGACCCGAATCAGTCTATCCGCCATCGTGCACAGGAATTGGATATGTGTCCATCCACTTTATGGAAGATTTTGCGGAAATATCTTGGTTTGCGTGCGTACAAAATCCAACTCGTGCAACAATTGAAGCCACACGATCATCTAGCAAGGCGTAGATTCGGTGAATGGGCCTAAAACAAAATTGCCGTTGATCCCGATTTTTGTTTAGCGATGAAGCTCACTTTTGTTTGAATGGATACGTCAATAAACAAAACTGCCGTATTTGGAGTGATGATAATCCCCAAGTGTATGTTGAGACACCGTTACATCCAGAAAAACTGACTGTTTGGTGTGCTTTATGGGCTGGTGGGAATCATTGGTCCGTACTTCTTTAAAAACGATGTTACAGTCAATGGTGACCGCTATAGAGCCATGATTACTGACTTTTTCGTTCATCAATTGAACAACCATGATGTGCAGGAGCTGTAGTTTCAACAAGACGGCGCAACATGTCACACAGCTCGTGCCACAATTGATTTATTGAAGGAAACGTTTGGTAACCGCATAGTTTCACGTTTCGGACCCGTGAATTGGCCTCCAAGATCGTGCGATTTAACGCCGCTAGACTATTTTCTGTGGGGATATGTGAAGTCGCTAGTCTACGCCGATAAGCCCGAAACGATTGACCACTTGGAGGACAACATTCGCCGCGTTATTGCCGATATACGGCCACAAATGTTGGAAAAAGTCATCGAAAATTGGACCTCCAGATTAGACTACGTCCGAGCCAGCCGTGGCGGTCATATGCCAGAAGTCATATTTAAATTATAATGCCAGAAGATTATCTTTCGAATAAAGTAAATTTCATGTCAATTTAAAAAATTCATCTTTGTTTTATTCCATTTCAAAGTTCTATACCTCTATAAAAAAACACCCTATATAATACCGGAACAAGATACAGAACTCACACAAACAGAAGAAACTAATACAGAAGAAACAAAAGAGGCAATCGGCAATTTAAACAGGATGGAAGGATATAGAAGGAAATATGGAAAAGACAGATATAGAATAACTCAATTCCAGGGGCTTTACACCCCTAACAAAAGGGGTAGAAAGGCATAAGGATTAAGTAAGTAAGTAAGTAAATTATATTTTAATTAATAAATATATTGCACACATTTAAACATTTTGATTTCACTGGAACTTTTATGTACTAACAGATGTCCATTTTAAAACCACCTTTACGTTTTGATTCATAATTACAAAGGACACATTTAAACATTTTGATTTTTACTAGAATTTTTATGTACTAGTAGATGTTGATTTAAATTATCTTTACATTTGCTTGATAATTACAACGCCCACATTTAAACATTTTGATTTCACTGGAATTTTTATGTACTAATAGATGTCGATTTAAATATTATCTTTCTGTTTTGCTTGATAATTACAATACCCACGTTTTAAACATTTTGATTTCACGGAAATTTTTATGTACTAACACATGTCGATTCAAACTACCTTTACGTTTTGATTCATAATTACAATAGATACATTTAAACATTTTGATTTCACTGGAATTTTTATGTACTAATAGATGTTGATTTAAATTACCTTTCTGTTTTGCTTGATAATTACAATGTTCACATTTAAACATTTTGATTTCATTGGAATTTTTATGTGATAACAAATGTAGATTAAACTACATTTATATTTTGCTTGATAGTTACATTGCCCACATTTAAACATTTTGATTTCACAGGAATTTTTATGTACTAATAGATGTAGATTTAAACTACGTTTATATTTTGATTGATAATTACATTGCCCACACTTAAACATTTCAATTTCACTGGAATTTTTATGTACTAATAGATGTTGATTTAAGTCACCTTTACGTTTTGATTCATAATTACAGTGGACACATTTAAACATTTTGATTTTACTAGAATTTGCATGTGCTAATAGTATTTATTTAAACTCTCCTCATGTTTTGTTTGAAAATGACAATACGTGCTTTTAAACATTTTAAATTCACTGGAATTGTTATGTACTAATAGATGTTGTTTTTAAACTTTTTTTAAATTTTGATTGATAATGACAATGCAAACATTTAAACATTCTGATTTCATTGGAACTTTTATGTACTAATAGATGTTCATTTAAACTACTTTTATATTTTGCTTGATAACTACACTGCCCACATTTAAACATTTTAATTTCACTGAAATTTTTATGTACTAACAGATGTTGCTTTAAACTACTTTTATATTTTGCTTGATAATTACAGTGCAAACATTTAAACATTTTGATTTCACTGGAATTTTTATGTACCAATAGATGCAGATTTAAACTACATTTATATTTTGCTTGGTAATTACATTGCCCACATTTAAACATTTTAATTTCACTTAAATCTTTATGTACTAATAGATGTCGATTTAAATGAAATTTATGTTTTGCTTGATAATTACATTGCACACATTTAAACATTTTGATTTCACTGGAATTTTTATGTACTAACTGATGGTTATTTAAATTAATTTCATGTTTTGTTTGATAATTGAAAGGTGCATATTTAACCTTGTTCTCTTCAGGATCTTTATACACAAAACCGTTTGTTGTTGTTGTTTGATAACTACACTGATTAAATTTAAAAATACGATCTTTTATAGATTTCGCATCATCAGCAAGATGATTTTTAATAGTCTCTTTCCATATTACTTTATCATAATCATCTTGGTAGACTGTAGAACTTCGCTGATTTTCTCGGATAAAACTACTTGAAGACGCACTAAAACAAAAACAAAGGGTAAAATAAACCGATATTGCTATAACTAAAATTATATTTTGTTGTTAGGGCAGCGTTTCTCAACCTGTGGTGCGCGCCCCACTAGGGGGGGGCGTGATTACACTATTTGGGGGGCCCGAGCGTATCGAAAAGAAATTATTATTTATCCTTCGGAGGCCAGATTGCGCGGTGGCGAGACTAATCTCACGATAAAGTACTTTAACGGGTCTCCAAGAATTGTGAAGTCGGACAGGGATTTAAACTAAGCAGGGTGTCTGGCAGTGTTGTCTCTGAATCGGGATCTGATCACGACATCTCGTGTTTCTACCAGAATGTAAGAGGACTTAATACAAAGATTGTGGACTTTTTTCTGTCCGTGTGCGGTGCAAGTCGTGACATCATCGCTATCTCTGAAACTTGGATCAATGACAATATTTTATCGAGTGAACTATTTGATCAACAGTATACGGTGTTTAGATGTGACAGAGACTTTGTTGGCATGGAAGTATCAAGAGGAGGTGGCGTGGCTCTGGCAGTAAGGAAGGAACTGTTACCCGCACAGTTCGATCTACAAACATTTCGAAGTAGTGTTACTAAAATCGATAGGGTGGGATGTAAACTTAATTTTTTTATTCACCAAAAATTGTATGCATTTGTTTTCTATGTACCCACTAACGTATCTATCGGTGAATTTCTCACGTTCATCGAGAACTTGGAATCACTTCGTCATTTATATTATAGCAGTAATTTAATTATTTTAGGTGATTTCAACATGCCCAATTATCAAAATAATATTTTCGATCAAAAGGGCAAAATTCTAGCTAATTTTTGCGATATGCTTCAGCTCTTGCAGTTTAATGATATTCAGAATTCACCTAATTCAGTCTTGGATTTGGTGTTGTCAAACATTAATAATTGTAGTGTTGCAAGGTCCCCTTAACAGCTGAGGACGCCTATCATCCATCCCTGAACATTACACTCTCAGAGGTTCGGGAAAGAAGACGGGGTCTCCGTGCAAACGCATCTGAACTCAGATATAATTTCAGGAAAGCAAATTATCCTGTTCTCTACGATATGATTTTAAGGGCTGATTGGTCTAGGTTGTATACAGTTCAGGATGCTAATGATGCATGCAGAAATTTCTATGGCACTATATATAAAATATTTGATGAGTGTGTACCGAGATCCGTGCTGCGTAAAAGAACCTTTCCCGTGTGGTTTACTTCAGATATAATTAAGTTGGTGAAACGTAAACAGAGAGTGTTTAGGAGGTTGAAGGGATTTGACTCGAATTGGCACCGTAACGAATACAATGAATTGAGAAGGGAAATCAAGTTAGAATCCATCTTGCTTATAATAATTATTTGAGGAAGGCTGAGGCTTCCCTACGTGAGGACCCTCGATCTTTCTGGTCATTTATTAAACTTAAAGGGTCGACGACCTCGCTGCCGGAGTCTTTTACGGACGATGACCTCCAATGCTCTTATACAGATCCGAAAAAGATTGCAGATGCTTTTGCACACTTTTTTTTTGTGGCATGTATTGTGCCCCTACACCCACAGGGCATAATTGTCTCCAGGAAGGTGCCGATTTGATTCCTCTTGTCTCTCTTCACTGCCTTACTGATGATATGATCTTGGCTGCTCTGTCGAAGTCAAAGAATAAGTTCACTCAGGGCCCTGATAAGGTGCCTTGTTTTATTATTAAGGACTGCGCGCAAGCCTTGTTGAGGCCCTTGTCTTTCATCTATAACTTATCCCTGAAATCTAACACTTTTCCTGAAATCTGGAAAACAGCAAGAATTACACCTGTATTCAAGAAGGGCGATACTAGTATCATTTCCAACTACCGGCCTGTGTCAATATTGTCACCATTTGCTAAAGTTTTTGAAATGGCAATATATGACTCATTGTTTAAGCAGATTAAGGGACGTTTGACGCAGGCTCAACATGGTTTCTTTGGCAGTCGCAGCACGGTCAGCAATTTGGCTTCCTTTGCGCAATTCACGGGGAAACCCTTGAAGATCGTCAGCAGGTCGACGCTATCTACGCAGACTTCACGAGGGCATTTGATCGTATTGATCATTCCATTATAGCACGTAATCTGGCTAGTATGGGGTTCCGCAATGATTTGATATCATTCCTTCGGTCATATCTACATAATCGTATTCAATATGTTCATATCCGAGGACATCATTCATTTCAATTCGTAGCTGCTAGCGGCGCTCCACAAGGGAGTAACCTCTCACCATTGTTGTTCTCAATTTTCATAAATGATATTGTGGAGTCCATTGCTAGTAGCACACTCTTATTTGCTGATGATCTTAAACTGTTCCGGGTAATTCATGACATTAACGATTGTATTATACTTCAGAAAGACATACATACTATCGAAAATTGGTGTGCTATCAACAAGTTGACCTTGAATCTTGGGAAATGTTTTGTTATGTCGTTCTCCAACCAACTGAACCCCACTCATTATGAGTATGTCTTGGATAAAGCGATTATAAATCGTTGCTATACTTTCAGGGACCTGGGAGTGGTGTTTGATACCCGATTGTCATTTGCCGATCACATTGATCGTGTTTGTGGAGAAGCGTTAAAGATGCTTGGATTTATTTTTCGCAATTCAAGGGGGGGTTGGTAGATATAGGGTCCCTCAAAATGCTATACTTTTGCTATGTGCGATCTAAGTTGGAATACGGCGCAGTGATTTGGCACCCAATCTATCACAAATACATTGATAGAATAGAGAACATACAGAGAAAGTTCCTTAAGTTCCTGTGCTTCAGAGATGGCGGTACTTACCCTCCTAGAGGTATAGAAAGCAAGATCTTGTTAGCGCGTTTTTAACATGCCGTCGTTGATGAATCGCAGGATTTACTTGCTGGTTCAATTTTTGTTCAAGATATGTAAATCTTTTATTGATTGCCCTGACCTGCTTTCCCAAATTAACTTTTATGTGCCGTCTCGACTTACCAGATTCCCTCATGTTTTTTTGCTCGAGTACACCAAGAACTAATATTTTAATGAAGACTCCTTTGTATCAATCCATGAATATTTTCAATGTGGTTTGTAGCGATTTCGATATGCATAACTTAACTCATGCTCAGTTTACTAAATTGATGAAGACGAAGGTTCTTGATGCTCGGTGGACGTGTCCACATTTTTGAAAGGTATATACGGGTTATATATATTGTTGTTATATTTATTTAAGCAATTATTGTAATTTTCTTTTTTTCTTTTCTTTGTAATTTACGCATTTGTCTTGTAAATGGATATTCTATCTGTTAGACAATAAAGATTATTATTATTATTAAAAACATTCATTAAAAACATTTAATATATTTACTGAAAGGAAAGCAAAACAAAATACATTCTGACATAATAAAAAATAAAATACAAATTTATACTGGTATAATGCATCTATAAACAAGAATGTATTAGTACTGCATAATGTATTTACCTAATAATTAACATATCAATACTAAATTAAAAACAAGTTTAATAATTATTAGTGACTCCCTTAGGCCTGTTTTGCAGAGCAAAGATTTTCGAAGGATGGTTTAATATTAGAAATAGACACTGTGAGTTCTTTTTCTATATTTAGTTGAGATCTATATTTTGTTTTTCAAAGCAGCCACCGCAGAAAATCCGGTTTCGCAAAGGTAGGATGTTGAAAATGGTAATAGTATACGAAATGCTCTTGTTTTCAGTGCAGAAAACTCATCATTCACCCCTGCCCAAAATTCAAAGAGTGATTTATTATTAAATTGTCTTTTGATTTCGCCACTTGCCGTGAAGTCTATGAAGATTTCTTCTTCGGAAGTTGACAGCCTTTCGGGAGTATTTTGAAATGGATCCCTAACCCACTCGTAACTTGCTACCAAGTTATCGTCAGTAAGAAAATACTTTTTTAAAATTCTTTGTCAACATGGCTAGATGATTTTCAATGGTTACTAAAACAACTTTCACATGTTGTTCTTCAGCCTTGTATGTTTTAACACATTCACCCACATTTGCAAACATTTCTAGGTTTTTTTGTTTTACATTTCTGCTCCAAAATTCCAATTTTCTACAAAAAGCATTAATTTTATACTTGTATCGAATATATGTGTATTTGTTCCTTGGAGTTGAAGATTTAAGGTTTCTCGAATATATCGACCAAGTAGCTCAATTTCATCACAAATAAACTATCTCGAAACTTCTCGGCTTCCGGTCGGTTTTCCTCTTCTAGAAAAATAGCGATTTCATTTCTTAATTCATAAACACGTTGCAAACATTTCCCACGTGATAACCATCTTGCCTCGCAATAAAATAGTTTTTTTTTTATTGGTCTAGCACACGTGCTGCAGGGAAGTCCCTAAAGCGCTCCAGGAGCGGCACGAGTGCGGAAAAAGCGATTCACGTTGTTCTTGAATCGCTGTAAATTGTACTCGGTGGGAAACACAGCGCTGGGCAAATTATTCCAAAGGGATGATGTTCTCCATATAAAAGATTGCTTGAAAAGCGTTGTACGCGGAGTAACAAGCTGAACCTCATACGGATGCGAAGCACCAGCGCGACGTGTATTTCTAACATGCACCGCTTTGGGAGGAATTAAGCGGGCTACATCCTTCGAACACTTTCCATGAAAATACTTGTAGAACAGACTCAAGTCGCCAACCGTTCTTCGATGTTCCAGCGAATCAAGGCCGCCGGTCAATTCCGGGTCCCCAATCAGACGGACCGCTCTTCTCTGAACAGAATCCAACAAATGCAGTGTATGTTTGGGAGCGGAGCCCCAAACGTGGGAGCAGTATTCCATAGTTGGTCGAATTTGGGCTTTGTAAAGAATTAACACTTGTTGTGGGGTGTAAAGCTTTCTGGTTCTAAATAATATTCCCAACTTTTGAGAAGCTCTCCTTGCTATGCCTGCAACATGTTCATGCCAAGACATATTTTCTCCCAAACTAACGCCCAACAAATTGAGCGACGATGCTAGGGGAATGGAGTGCCCCGACATAACTATGTCGGGTTCAGAAACGTTAACTTTTTTTAGAAAAAACTGCCGCTTGGGTTTTTGTAACGTTAAATTCCACTTGGTTACTGTCACCCCAAGATAGAATTTCTTCCAGGTCTTTGTTAAGTTGAACGAACTCCTGCTGTCTGCGGATGTTCGCATCTGCAAAGCTATAGATTGGATTCCCGGTCTTTTCCAGCAGATCGTTAATGTAAATGAGAAAGAGAGTAGGAGACAGTATGGAGCCCTGGGGCACACCGGCGTTGATAGTGAGGGTGTTAGAAAGAAATCCGTTGACCGCCACTCGTAAAGAACGCTCTCTGAGGAAACATGAGAGCCACAAACAGAACCTTTCAGACATACCATAAGAGCGCAACTTAGCCAACAGTCCATCGTGCCAAACACGGTCGAATGCCTTGGATATGTCAAGAGCAACCGCTCGAGATTCTCCAAAGTGTTCAATTGCGTTGTTCCAAACATGTGTTACATAAGTCAGAAGATCTCCTGTTGATCTATGTTTACGAAAACCATATTGGTGATCGCTAATAATATTGAATCGTTCAAGATATTTTAGAAGATGCTCATTGATAACTTTTCCATCACTTTCGATATTATTGAAAGCAGTGCCACTGGTCGGTAGTTATTTGGCAAGGTCTTCTTACCTTTTTTAGGTATCGGCTGAACCGTGGCACATTTCCAGCAGGACGGAAATATTCCCTTTCTGTAGGATAGGTTAAAAAGTCTACAGAAAACTGGTGTTAGTTCCCTTGCACAGTTTTTGAGAACTATGGCAGGTATTCCGTCAGCGCCAGAAGCCTTCTTGGTGTCTAGCTTCATTAAAATACGCTTTATGATGCGCTGTCTGAAGACAACATCGGGCATTCTTGACTGCAATATGGGAATAGTAGGTGGTGGTTTTTCCTTGGAAATCGACAGTAGAATGTGAATCAAGGAGTTCAGCCAACAAGTTCGCTCTCTCAACAGGTGTGGTTGCAATGGAATTATCTGGCCGTGTGAGTGGTGGTATGGTGGATTTGGTAAAATTTTGACTAACTGCCTTAGCGACTGCCCAAAAGGCTGTAACGCTGAATGTTCGGCACCCATATCTTTACAAAGTGCAGAAAAAATTCTAGATTTTAGGGGTCTCATTTTAATATAATTTACTACGGTTACAACTGTAGTGAGTACAATATTCAGAGCAGGACTCATTTCTTTGAAAGCCAAAGCTGTGTCCATACACACAGTGGAGATTTTTGTTTCACAAGTGCTTGTACACTCTGAAATCTTCCAGACATTGAATGAACACCATCGGTACATATTCCGGCGCAATTTTTTCACTCTATATTTGCCTCGTTTATAAAATCATTTAAGATAGCAAATAATGCGAGTGATGTTGCTTTGAGTTCTATTGGTTTGCAGGAAAATAGTTCTTCTACTGCTGACATACCATCACAAAATCGAATATACAGTCCCTGGCCAAATTATTAGACGCACTGTATTTTTTTTAGTAATTTTATGTTTCTTAAGAGTTTTTATGCAATAATGGTATATTTAAACTACAATGTTATTGATTTTTATTTAAAAGAATTGTTGTAGACTACATATTTGTATTTATTTTTAACATATGGCAACACTGTGTTGACAAAGTGATACATGAACGTAAATAAGTACAAACCTGTATCAGTCGCGATCGGAATCGAGTCAGGTACGGACGTGTTTCTGTGGCTTTATGGACTGTGATTGTTTGTTTAACAGTTTTATACTACTCAGTTATTAGTTTATTTTGTATGCAGTGTTTTAAAAAAGTAATTGGACTATTTTCATTATGGGTAGAAAAGGTGATCTTTCACCACGTAAAAAAGCTGAAGTGAAGGCCCTTGTGATTGCGAAAACATTTACAAACCGAGAAATATCACGAAGATTGGAGGTTTCTGAAGCTAGTGTACGACGCATAAAAAAGAAAATTGAGTCAGGGAAGGAATTAAGCCCGAAAAGAAAGAAAAGATGCGGTAGAAAACCAATTTTCACTCCACGGTCAGAGAGATGTTTGAAGAAAATTTGTGTAGAAAACAGATTTGCTACCACAAAGGTAATAAAATCACAACTCCAAGATGCTAGCGTAAATGCTTCTGAGCGCACTGTTCGAAGAAAATTGAAAGAATTAGATTTTAAGGCCTGTCGCCCCGCCAGGAAGCCCAAGTTAACAGCTGCAATGAAAGCAAAGCGCCTGAAGTGGGCCAAACAATGGCAAGACAAAGATGTGGACTTCTGGAGATCGGTAAGATACAGCAATTTAATCAATAATTGATACATTATTATCATTTTCAGTTAAATAAAGCAAATAAACATGGAAGTTTATATATTTTTCCTATTTTTGACAGGTCTGCTTCAGTGACGAAAGCACATTCGAAATTTTGCAGAATAAAGCTCAGTATGTGCGTCGTTGTCATGGAGAAAAGTTTCATCCTGATTGTGTCGTCCCGACGGCTAAACATCCCACCAAAGTGATGATTTGGTCAGTCATCAGCGGCAAGAGCACTGGACATCTGTACGTCGTCAAAGGAATAATGAGGCAAGATCAGTACAAAGAAGTATTACAAAATCGGTTGATTCCGCAGCTCAGAGAATGGTTTCCAAATGGGGAACCATTCACTTTCATGCAAGATGGAGCTCCCTGCCACACTGCTCGGTCTGTTAAAGCTTTTTTTGGCAGAAAAAAATATCTCTCTGTTGGATTGGCCGGGTAATAGCCCTGATATGAACCCCATTGAAAATGTGTGGGAGCTGATGAAAAGAGAAGTGGCTAAAGATGTGATTACCAACAAAACCCAGCTCCTAGAAAAGATTATTCATGTGTGGAATCATCATCCTCAAATGCAGGAGACAATCTTGCATTGATAGCATGCCGCGCAGAATTAAAGCTTTGATAGCGGCTAAAGGTGGCTCAACTAAATATTGACTTTTACTAACATTAATTTCACTTTTCTTTAAAACTTAATAAACTTATGCTTTTCTAAATTAATGCTGTTTTATTTATGTCAAACAAATAGGTAATTGATTGGATAATATAAAGATAAAAAACAAATCAATTTAAAATAATAAAACGGTACAATATCACTCGGTAATTAATATTTTACATGAAATCTTGCAGTGCGTCTAATAATTTGGCCAGGGACTGTAGGCAACGAAATGGGCATCTTTATTGATATCTATTGCCTCATCAAGCTGAATTGAAAACAATTTGTCACGCAACTTCCCGAAAAGCTGATGCTGTACATCTTTAGCTATATCACCAATTCGACGGGCAACAGTATCATTTGATCTAGGTATGGTTAGCAATTGTTTGGCTAAATTATCTCCAAACACAGTTTCTACAATCTCAATTGCTGCTAGCAAAACAAGCTCTGCACCAATTGTGAGGCTTTTTACATCTGGTTATTTTATATGAAACTTTGTGAGAGGCAAGTAAAGCTTTTTCATTCACAGACAAAGCTTTTTTTAAAAAATGATTTCTGCTTTACGTATGATTTTAATTTGAATTCGAAGAATTCTCGGGGTTTGTTAAAGTACTCACTATGAAGCGTTTCCAAATGTCGTTTAAGTTTATTTGGTTTTATGCTGTCTGCTGCCAAGATGTTTGAGCAAATAACACGCAGGGGCCTTTCTTCTTCATTTAGTTCAGTACTGGTAAACCCTAAATTTAAGTATTCTTGAGAATATTTTCTTGATTTTTTTTCGGAACCACGCTCGTCTGTGCACTTGATGCTTCACTATCGTCTAATGCTCGCTTACGCCCACTTAAAAATGTATCCATGATTTTGTATAAATTTACTGCCGTGAATACTTAATACATTGAATTTCAATTAAGACGTAAATTACAATATACACATTCACGATAAATCCGATAGCAGTAGAAGGATCAACTCGACTGAGACGGGCTGTAATTGAACGAGGTGCAGCATTTATACACTTTTGGGCAGACTTTCCGAATGTTCGAGACAACTCGGAACTTCTCGCGAAGCCGCTACCGATATGGTGGACGCGACATAGGGCAATAGAGATACATCGATTCTAGTTTTGTCAACGCAGCAGACATGTGTTGCCAAATATGAATAAATTTACTTATTCTTGGTAGTTTGTAAGGTTTGTAATTAAGGTCATAGTGTAACTTTAGCATCAAAATACACTGTCATCGTATGAGAGCGGGGGAGGCGCGATGAAAATTATGTGTGAAAATTGGGTCGCAAATACTTAAAGGTTGAGAAACGCTGTATTAGGGGGTAATGCCACTCTAGAGCTAAGAAAAAAGCCTGATTTTGACATTTTTTTTGAAGTATAGTGAACGCAATCCAAAATTTACTCAAATGCTTTTATTATACATAAATTAAAGTACTTTTGCAAATTTTTAAATATTTTTTTTTACAAAATGGCGGTATCAGTACTCGGTAAATAAAGATGCATTTTATAAATAGTACTCCGCGACAGGAAAGATTCCTACTACCATTTTTTACCTGAACCAAAATGCAAAGTTTTTTGAGTTCTACATAAACTTTTCTCGGGAAGTACATAGAAAAATTAAAAAATATTGATTTTTTTATGAATGGTGATGTCTGAAGAAAGTGTTTCATTTTTTTCGGTAAAAAAATCACGTAAAAAAAACCGTTTATATAAAAAAAAGTTCAAAAAACAAATTGTAAAATCTGGACGTACTTAGCTAGATAATGTAATTTTGAAGGTGCAACTAAAATTTCAAATAAATCGGTGGTAATTTGAAGAAGTTATGTTTCTGGCCAGTCTGAAAAATGTAATTTTGAGAAAAACGTGTTTTGAAGTTTTACGTACTATTTTTTATATAAATTTTCTAGACACCTCTAATCTGCGATGCCTGCGCTTTATAACTGACCTTCTAAATTGATATTTTCCCCTCTTTTTCCTTTCTGCCAGATTTCAAACACAGTCGAATTTCTTTTGCTGTGTTAGCGATCGTTCTGAAAACTTGATGCGGCGAGCGTCAGCCTGCATACAGAAATTGTAATAGTTCAACACAATTTTTATGCCTAATAGTTCCATAATTTTTATTATATTGGTAAAACCATCGTTGTAAACACATGCAGCTATATTTGCTGCAATAACCAAAATAACTTTGCCACTAGAAACAGATTTAGGAGCTATCGACCAGACCGTCGTACAGTGCGAAATTTAGGAAGTTTAGCGGAACTTTATTCAATTTTTGAAATAAGTAAAATGCATAAGATTATTCATTATTTTGGTTAGTTTAATAGCCCACCTCTAAAACCTCATACTCAGTTTGGGGATTAACCCTGCGAAACAACTGCAAAATGCACCTGAAAGTTGCATTACTTATTCAATCATACTTTTTGCTTACAGAAAGCTATTCGATTTGTTTAAGTTAATAGAGTGGTACGAGGCTGGTTTGAAAAGTCCGTGCAAAGTCCGAGAGATGGCACCACCGGCGCGTATCGAGGTCATGTTTAGTTAGTAGCATCTCTTGAATGAACGCACACCAAGTTTCAGCCATTTTGGTCTATTTCTTTGTGTTTAGCATTCGTGTGAATCAAGGAAGTCGAGTGATTTTCAAGAAATGGACGAAAAAGAATTTCGTGTGGTGATTAAACATAATTTTATGAAAGGCAAAACGCCTCAGGAGACTAAAGAGAAGCTTGATAAACATTATGGTGACTCTGCACCTTCGATTAGAACAGTTTATAAGTGATTTCAAAATTTTCTGACTGGCCATATGGGCACAAGTAACGCTGAACGTTCTGGACGGTCTGTGGAGGTTACGACTCCAGAAATCATTGATCAAATCCATGATATGGTGATGGATAACAGAAGAGTTAAGGTGCGTGAGATTGCTAGTGCTGTGGGCATCTCGACTGAACGGGTACATAATATTTTGCATAAACATTTGGACATGAGAAAGCTATCCGCAAGATGGGTGCCGCGATTGCTCACGCTTGACCAAAAACGGAATCGTGTGAAGTGTTGCAAGGATGGTTTGCAGCTGTTCCAGAAGAATCCGGAGGACTTTAAGCGTCGTTTCGTCACTGTCGATAAAACATGGATACATTACTATACTCCTGAGACCAAACAACAATCTAAACAATTAGTTACCAAGGGGGAATCTGCACCAAAAAATGCGAAGACCGTTCCTTCGGCCGGAAAGGTTATGGCGACTGTCTTTTGGGATTCGCAAGGGATAATCCTCATCGACTATCTGGAAAAGGGTAAAACTATTACAGGTGAATATTATTCATCGTTATTGGACCGTTTGAAAACCGAGCTGCAAGAAAAACGCCCGCGGTTGGCCCACAAGAAAGTCCTTTTCCACGCCGAGAAAATTCATCGGTCGATTTTTATTCTTCTACCTGCATCCAGGGCACCTCCACGTGGTGACGGTGGGCAACGGTGTTACTCCACTAGCCGGCAGAGTCCCTGGATAACGGCTTAGATGCCGTCATGGCAGGTAGAAGAAAGAGAATTACGATGCAGGGACTCGGAAACCCAGTATCGGCGGTTGGTCAGGGTGGGAAAGCGGGCCCGCAGCCGTCGTCATCCAGCGACCGTAGCTCTTCATGTGTGGGTGACTTGACTCGTGTAGAGTATAATTCTACAAGAAAACGGTCTCACGGTACAAGGACTTTTCATAAGTGCGATAAAAACAGTGATTCATTTTGTTATATTTGCTGTCAACACGTATTGAGTAAAATGGGGTCACCGATAACGGATAAGATTAAAACCTTATATAAGGATTGTTTTAACATTGAAATACAACACCAGGATACAGATTGGGTTCCCCACATCATTTGCAGTTCTTGCAAAATAATGTTGTACATCAATAAGAAGGCGATTAAATATTCCAGACCAGCAATATGGAATAGACCATACAGTGAAAATGATTGCCACTTTTGTATGAATGTTGTATCTAGGCATAACCGAAAAAATAAAAGCACTATTACTTATAACGATGTTTCGACAGTAACAATACCAACTAAACTAATTCCGCCTCCTGAACCACTTGATGCTGATGTTATGGAAACAAATGATTTCACCTTATCAGTTCATGAGACTGTCGAAAAAGATTCAAACACTGCTACTAATGAATGTTCTAGTGACAACCTATCATATACTAGTGACACAGATAAAGAATTTCTACCATACAACCGTAAACCAGAACCAATACTCGTATCACAGTCAGAACTTAGTGATCTAGTCAGAGATTTAGGCTTATCCAAAGATGGTTCAGAGCATCTTGCTTCCTTTTAAAAGAAAATACATTTACTTAAGCCAGAAGCTACGATTTCTTATTATAGAAACAGAGATGAAGAATTTCGAAAATATTTCACAATGGACGAGGAATTGTCACTTTCATATTGTACCGATGTAAAAGGTCTAATGGATGAATTTGAAAATAACTCATACGATCCTGAAGAATGGAGACTGTTCACTGATTCTTCTAAACGGAGCATTAAGGCAGTTTTGCTGCATAATACCAACGTTTACGCTCCCATTCCGATTGCTCATTCCACAGTTATGGAAGAGCAATATGAAAAAATGAAGCAGTTTTTGATAAAAATAAAATATGCTGATCATAACTGGAAAATTTGTGGAGATCTGAAAATTGTAACAATATGGCTTGGCCAACAGTCAGGGTTTACACTTTATCCCTGTTATAAATGTCTGTGGAATAGCAGAGACAGGGAACGTCATTATAAGAAAAAAATTTGGCCAACAAGAGAATCGTTCACTCCTGGTGAAAATAATGTATTGTTTCCACCATTGGTAGATCCAGGAAAAGTTCTTATTCCCCGCTTCACATTAAGCTTGGACTTATGAAGCAATTCACGAGAGCATTAGATACAAACGGCCCATGTTTCAAATATTTGCATAAAAAATTTCCGAAATTTTCTGAAGCTAAAATTAAGGCAGGCGTATTTGACGGGCCACAAATAAGAAAATTGTTTCAAGATTGTTACTAAAATGAATAAAGTTGAAAAAGCTGCTTGGCTTAGTTTTAAAGAAGTCGCAACAAACTTTTTGGGAAATAATAAAAGTCCTAAGTAAAAAGAAATAGTCGAGAAAATGGTAAAAAATTTTCAAACATTAGGTTGCTTAATGAATCTAAAATTACATTTCCTGGACTCCCACATCGATGATTTCCCAGATAATCTTGGTGACTACAGTGAGGAGCAAGGGGAACGTTTTCACCAAGATCTGAAAATCATAGAAAATCGGTATCAAGGACGATGGGATGACCATATGCTAGCGGACTATTGCTGGTCGCTAAAAAGAGAAACAAGTCCTCAAAAGCGTTTGGGCAGAAAGCCTTTGAATAGGTCATTCGCGGAAAAAAGAACAAGATACAGCCAAAAAAAGGAAAGTTAGACGCGGGTCTAACCTTCGCAATTCTAGGGTTTAAGGGTCTACTATTTGAGAGTATATGGTTTAAAAGTCCTGGTTTTGAGTTTATTGGGTGTCATTTTTAAAGTTACAGGGTTATTGAGGTCTATTTTTTGAGGTTACAGGGTGTGGGAGTCTAAGGTTTCAGGGTTTAGGGTTTAAGAGTATCAGGTTTGAGGATTCCCCAACTGTATACCAAATTTGGTAGGAATCGGTTGGTTTTCAAAAATTTTGTCCGCCATCTTGGATCCGCCATTTTGAATTTTGCAAATCCGACCTCAGATTCATGATCAGCAACCCAAAAAACCCCTGTGTACCAAATTTGGTAAGAATCGGTTGAATTTTAATTTGAATTCGTTTTTGCATTCAAGAAGCACTATATCTGTCTGATTTATTGAGGTTAGAAAGAAAACGGAACTGTATGGATTAATCCAACCGATGAATATTAGCTTAGCGTATCCGAATACATATTAATACATCTTTGGGATTCATGAAAAAGCTTGAATCAATTTTTTAGGAGTATATTTTTCTTAATTTTTACTAATTTTTACCTATTTTTGAGGTTAGAAAAAAATTGAGATGTGATGGCGATATTCTGACGTCCGATTCGTGATCAGCGGGCAAAAATACTACGGATC
>JAHKBH010002130.1:0-13000 GCA_019049505.1 Pachyrhynchus sulphureomaculatus
TGTCTGTGTGAATTTTCCAATACTATCAATATAATTTAATTAGGTCTAATTTTATAATTAAGAAATTATATAAAATTGTAAACTTGACAGTGTAAAACTTAGATCTGAAGAAGCTCGACAGCGAAACGCATCATCACAAAATAAACTAGTGGAAATTGACTAAAAACGGTCTTTTACTATATATTTATAACGAATTTCAATCAAGCGGAAGCTAGAACCATGCGAAATTTAAAATAAAAACTAAAAACGTGCGGAAAATGAAGAAAGACGTATAATGTGGACTTAATTGTAATATTAGCTTCAAATTTAAATTGTTGTTAGGCGGCTTTAGCTTGAAATTTATGTCTTATTCCAGTTTTATTGCTATTTTATAACCTCTATGGTGCTTTTATATTCTTTTAGGTTATAAACCACTAATAAAATTACAAGAATTTTCCAAATAGTCATGTATAAAACGGATTTTGTAATATATGGCTATATTTTTCCTGCAAAGTGGATATATATTGTAGCTTATGAAAAATTGTTCTTAGTTTGGGGCATCTTTTTCCGTACCCTGTGAGAAGTTGTTTGTCCCACGCTTGAGCGCAATTTTGTAAGGTGTGCTAATTTTGCTTTATTTTTCGCCCCACGTTGACACCATTTTGTAACTTTTCCTTTTGCTCCATGTAGACTGCGTCTTTTTGTAACATTTTTAAATACTGGACGCCCCAAGCTTGAGCACAATTTTCTTGCAGCCCCGCTTTAATTTCTGATAATGAATTGAGTGAAACCTGATATTAAAAGAACTAAAGAAATTAAAGAAACACTAGCTCAGTTTTCCTTGGTAGAGAAATATGGGTAAGAGATAGTTTTTTATACGTCTTTTTGGAAATTATTTTCTATTTTTTTTTTAAGAAACCTCAGTTGTACGACTTTTTGCTTTTTTTTTTAAGGGCACCACTCATTTTAAAATAGAAAGGATTTAACTTCAGCTAAGAAAATGAGAAAAAACTGAAGTGTTTTATGGATATTACTAAAAGGAATTAGTCTAGTACAACTGATCCTGAAAAGGAAAATAAATATTCAGTGATACACTTAGCTTTAATCAAAAAGAAAATTTATTCATGTTTTTTAAAAATAATAAAAGTTCTAACCTTTGCAGTTTACCAAAAAATTCTAGCCTAAACAGTAGTTGTTACATTAAAATTTTATATTCTTATAAATCCCCGAAGGCGAGGTATCGTGCCTTACACTTCACTTTTTTTGTCGGTGTTACATTGTAGTTAATGCACTCTCCGGGATAAGTCTATATAAGGGATTTGGTTGACTTACAGTGTTTCATTCCTGTCTGTGATGGACTTTGACCGATTTCACTTTTTTTTTTTTTAGCACTTAGAAAGCTCACTACAGCTTTTATTGTCGAAACTTAGCGACTCTGGTGAAGATTAGCCTACTTCGGCTAGACGGTACTGCCTGGTTGCGCTAGATGGAAACGACGACCGACATGGTCGGCAGCTAGATCAAAACCGCTCACTGGTCTGCGGCTCGATGGAACTCCCCTGCCTGGCGACTTCGATGGAAAAAGTCCTGCCG
This sequence comes from Pachyrhynchus sulphureomaculatus, assembly GCA_019049505.1. Classification (NCBI taxonomy): domain Eukaryota; kingdom Metazoa; phylum Arthropoda; class Insecta; order Coleoptera; family Curculionidae; genus Pachyrhynchus; species Pachyrhynchus sulphureomaculatus. Next base: position 1,573 of record JAHKBH010002130.1, read on the forward strand.
GCTGGTTCTCGGACGTTTAAATAATCGTGCGACCTTTGCCGGTCATATCACGTCGCTCCAATCTGAACTCCGGGTCAAACATTTGACCAATCGTGGCCTGGCGAAAGATTCGGTCCGAAAACCCGCACAATAAACTATATAGTATATACCGTATGTCCTAAAACTTCTGTTTAATATACCGGTCGATATTTTAAAATAAAAATAAATACAATTTGAAATGGAAAAATCAGTAACATTACATGGTCTTAAAATCTAGGAAAAAATGAATGTTACATTACCCCCTTCCAAAAAGAAATAGACTACACTAGTCTATTAAACTTAGGCTACTTATAAAAAGGTATAAAGTGGTACACTATCACTTAATACTAAGGTCAGAACTTAAAACAAAATTACAAACTTCGGTCCTTACTACTAGACTTAATTCTATTAAGCACTAATATTAAGTACAATGAAAACCAAATGAAAATCTATGCAAGTACACAAGAATCTTATAACTAGACCTAACTTAATTAAGCACTAAGGTTAAGTACATCAAAAAGTAAATAAAAATCCTTGCATGAACATAGGAAATACCTTTCCAAAATAACAATCGCGGTCTTCTTATATAAAAGAATCAGCTCTATTATTGTTACCTAAACAAAAAAAATATATCTTTGTCTAGACTCTTGTCTAAATCAAAAAAAAAGTGAACTGAAATAAAATATGAACACCCCCCTTAAAATCTTTTAAGGATTGTCTGAAAATTTTTTTATTTCAGCAAAAGAAATTTATAAAAATTCTTAAATAAAGAAAAAAAATAAAAAAATGATTCTAGTGCAAACACTTACACTAAAAAGAAAAAGTCTTGTCAGACCATTTAGCACAAGGCCAAAAAAAAATAATATCTGGATAAATATCCAGACAAACGCTCAGGAAAAATCGCTATCCATGCTCTAGCTCATCGCTAAGAAAACATTCTAAATCTAGTATCACTACTAGTCGCACTCGGAAAATAATCGCATTCTATAACGCAATGTCGACGTCCTAAGACATCCAGACATGCTAAAATCGCCAGGGAAAACGCTCTGGTTGATCGCCAGAAAAAGCTCGGCTCCTCGCCAAGAAAACACTCTGTAAATAGTCCTCGACTACACAAAGTCTGCGTTCTAAAAGAACAAACTCGCCATGATCATAGTGAGCAGCTATAAAAGCTAACTAAATCACTATAAGTGCAGTGAATAGCTACAAAAGCTAAAATTCACTCTCAACACAGTGAATAGCTATAGAAGCTAAAATTCACCAAACTGAATGATCCTGCTTCAAAAAGCAATGTTCACAAAGAACAGAATGATTAGTCTGCGCACAACTAACATTCAAGGAAACATTCCCAACATAACTATATGAGACGGCAAGTCTCGAAATAGGACCTCCCTAAAGTCATAATCCTATATAGGAATCCATAAGCAAAACGACTCAAAATCTTGCATTTTGAGCACATGCCCTCAGGCAACCAACATACACCGAAATATATACAGAAATATGTACAGTAATATATACAGAAATATATACAGGAGTTCAAGTCCCAAACCTTTGGTTATGACAACTCCATACTGAGCTTGGTGAAAGCTCTTAGCAAAAGCTAATCAAATCTTCGGCACATCGCACCAAAGTGACAAATCTGCCTAGAAACATGAGCCAGAAAAAAAAACGCTCTCCGTCATTCTTCAGGGTGGCTACACAGAGAAATAAAACTTAACCAGCATTGCGCCTCTTCAAGTTGCATGAAGAACCCTCGTGTACTGGTCTCGCCCTAGAACAACAACGAAAAACATTCAATCCATCCCACATAACAGGAGACAAACACTTCACCACGATATACTGAATGGTGGAAAAAAAATACAGAATTGGTGACCCTGGAGTCCACCAACAAAAGGGAGTAGATTATAGCATCCACTAAACTAAAACGGTGTCTACCACACCACCATAAGTCAAAAAAAATTAATCAATAGGGTGTTCCGAAATACACTACTGCCAACAGCCTGTCACCACTAATAGCTAATTGGAGCTGAGGTCGACTACAGTAGCTAGGCTCTTCTTTGGTTCAAATAGAAATAACCATTGGGTAACAAAACCCCTAAAGGTCTCAAAGGTCAAACGTTCGCCCCCCATAGACTACCCTTCCAATCAGTCTGTTCCCCAGGAAGACTGACTTCCTGCCAAACGTCGTAACGGCATCTGTTAGCACCGGTGCATCACAGCCTGTAAAAACAAATAACTCATGGGATACAACCTAAAAGGTTTACAAGGTTGACTTAACCAAGCTTCTAACGAAATTTTTAAAAAAACGAAAATGAGCTTAAAAAGCTACATGAAGCAAAAATTTCTCAAATTTTTGGTGGCAACGCAACATAACTTTTGAAGACGACAAGAGCTTTTCCAGCTTAATCAAAAACAAGAAGAAAACATCGTTGACAGCTAAAATATTCGATCATGGTGTTAATCGTCTCCCTAGACAATAGCCTCTAGAAGAAACTGCTACAGGTATCAGGCATAACCGTTTTCTGTCAGCCCAAACTTTTAGATTACCTCTTGGAAGTCTAAAAAATTCGGTTAGGAATCTTCCTTCACTGCGCTTAGCCTCTCTTGACAAGGTTCTCATCTCGGTATCAGATTTTGATCATTTCTTTGTGAAACGACTGTCTTACTCCGCTCTCATCTCCTGTAAATGATCAGCCTTTAGTTCTCCTGCAGAACTTCAATTTTCTATCCTTCTGATAGTAAACCGAAAAAACTCAACATACGCCTATGAGTCCATGCAAAAAAAATTTTAAAAAAATTAGTGACTCAAAGGTAACGTTTAAACGGCTCTGGAAAAAAAAAAAATCGAAAATACCCTCAGTTTGTCAATGCAGAAGAAGATCTAAACCAAAATAATCCAAGTCTTAGACTTACTGGATAAACCAAAATCAATTTACTCTTAATTGCACCCAAAATATACCATTAAGGTAATAAAAATACACCCACTCGGGTAACAAACTTTGAAATTGCTCCTAAAAATTTTGACTCTACATCACCCTACACGAGCTACATCTTGCGCTTGTCCTAACTCAAGATCACCTTGGATTGCCTCTAATCAAAATTTCGCTTCCAAGTGTCAAGAACCGGATATTATTTGGGGTCATAAGCAAATCAAATCCCGCGACCACCGACATACCAGTCTTATGATATATCCTGAGTGTGACTCTTTCGCAAGCTCGCAACAGCTGAGTCGATGCTAAACATCACCCACAATCGACCTAAGTTTGGGATATGGCCAATACCCAAAACCTTAGCAAAAAAACAATAAAAGTAAGCTATTCTCTGCTCAACTTTTATAACAGTCAAAAAAAACGAGGTCGTCACCTCTACAGAGCAACATCAAAAAAATTTAAGCAATTAAGATATTGTAAATATAAACTATTCTTCTTCTGACAAACTTTCATTAGGGTTAGGTTCATTGAATGGTTTTAAGTCTTTAATATGCCATCGTCCTACTTTAGTCCCATCTAAATTAACTAAACCATAAACTAAATCTGAAATTTTTTCTCTAATCACGCAATGCACATACTTAGGTACCAACTTAGATGTGAATTTATCTGCTGCACTGGAAAGAATTTTATTTTTTCGCCAAACGTGATCACCTATATTAAAGGCAAAATCCCTTTTCCTAAGATTGTAAGACTTACTGTTCCGTTCATAAGCCTTATGTATCCTACTACGCACGTCGGTGAAAATATCTTTTAAACCCTTTAAATTTTCGGCGTACGCACCCCTGTTACCCGGAATAATTTCGCTGTCAACATTGACATCCAAATCTAAATTTTTATAATACGATCCAGATAGAGGTATATGTCTGCCGTAAACTAAGAAAGACGGTGTGAACCCTGTTACTTCGTGTCTTGCGGTATTTATCGCTTGTTGGATTTTGGAAATATTGCTATCCCAAGTGTCATGTGAATCCACGTAACTTCTTAAAGCGGTCCCGACTGTTCGGTTATTACGTTCCACAAAATTACATTGGGGAGAGTACACGGGATTAAAACGGATGTTAAAACCATATGTTTCACTTAAGCTCTTAAAACTCTTAGAGGTAAACTGAGTACCGTTATCGCATATCAAGAGCGATGGAACACCGTGGATTAGAAAGACATTACTTTCCAAAATTCTCTCTATATATCCAGCCTTAGAGCTTTTCAAAGGAAATAGCATGGTATACTTTGTAAACCAGCAAGAAACCACGAGAAGCCATTTATTTCCCTTTTTTGAACGTGGGAATGGGCCTACTAGATCAGCTGCTATGACTTGAAAAGGGTAATTAACCGTTTTCTCTTTTCCCATCAGTCCCATAGGTAGTGCATTAGGAGATTTCTGCGCTCCACATACTTCACAAGTCCTCACAAACTTTACGATGTCAAAACGCATTTTTGGCCAATAATACTGTTCCTGAACCCTGTGAAGAGTTTTATAAAAGCCAAAATGACCAGAAGTAGGAGGAGTGTGACACATGTCTATATACTTCCTCTCTCTGTGGTTTAGGAACTAGTATTTTCCACTCGGGTACATTAACTTTTAAAGGCAACTGGTTTGGGATAAATTTGTACACGAAATCATTTTCCACCTTCCACTGCGGAAAATTTTGGGGAAATTCTTTAATTTGCTGCCGTAAATTGTCGTACCATGGATCAATGCGATCTACATCAACTGTATCAATTCTTACGCCAAACTGTGCATTAAGACTGTTTTCGTCCGCTGTATTATCTGGGATTCTTGACAAAGCGTCAGGAATAACATTGTGGACTCCTTTTCTATGAATTAAATTAAATGTATGTTGTCTCAGCCTAATCGCCCAACGCGCTAGTTTGCCACTAGGGTTTTTAATAGAATTAAGCCACAATAAGCTATAATGATCTGTTATGACCGTGAAAGGAACATCTTCTATGTAGGGTCGAAACTTTTCGATGTTAAAGAGTACTGCTAAACATTCTTTTTCAACAACCGAATAGTTACGTTCAGCCTTTGATAAAGTTCTACTGGCATACGCTATCACCCTTTCCTCACCATTGATTTTCTGTGTTAGGACGCCCCCTAAACCAGTATTAGAAGCATCACTAGAAATATAAAACTGTTGGGAAAAGTCTGGTTGGGATAAGATGGGAGCTGAAACCAATAGCTCTTTAATCTTTATAAAAGATTCTTCGGCTGCCTTTGTCCAATCTATCGATTGTCCTTTTTTTCGTCCTTTCAAAAGATCATTAATAGGCGACAACAGGGTAGAAAAATTCTCGATAAAACGTCTATACCATGAACACATTCCTACGAAGCGCTTAACTTCCGTAGTATTAGTAGGTCTCGCATAATTAACCATGCTTGCTACTTTATCCGGATCGGTACGCAAGGAATTTGAGCCTACAATATAGCCTAAAAACTTTAGAGAAGTTTTGAAAAAATCACATTTGCTCAAATTTATCGTCAGTCCGGCCTCTTTCAATTTATCTTTTACTTCCTTAAGTAAGCGAATATGCGATTCGAAGTCTTCCGATGTTACTAAAATATCATCGAGATAGGTAAAAATATGTGGCTCATATTTCGGACCAAATATGGCGTCCACTAAACGTTGCTGAGTTTGAGCAGCGTTCTTAAGACCAAACGGCATAGTGACGAACTGAAATAGACCTCGGCCTACTACTGCAAAAGCGGTCTTTTCCTTAGAGGATTTGTCTAAAGGAATTTGCCAGAAAGCCTTTCTAAGGTCTATCGAAGATACATACTTAGCATTCCTGAGTGATGTCAAAATTCTGTCGATGTTCGGTAATGGGTAGTTATCAAATTTGCTGACCTCGTTGAGCTTTCTTCCGTCAAAGCACAGACGATACTGTCCATCGGCCTTTTTCACCAATAAGATTGGAGAACACCAAGGACTGTTTGATTCTTCAATCACTCCGAGTTTCAACATTTCGTCTAACTCTTTATTTAATACTTTTGACATATAAGGAGACATGGCGAAGGGCCTTGTCTTTACAGGACTGGCATCAGCCGTATCTATAGACATCTTGATTTTATTCGTTCGGCCTAACCTATCTTTACTACTTATTTCATTGAAAGAGCTTATTACTTTTTCTGCTTTTAAGCGTTCCGTCCGCGAGAGATCATCTAAGGTACATAGACGCGAGAAAAGGTTTTCTAAGGAACTTTCTGAATAACTATCTTTAAAACTTGTTTGAGAATTGACTTCTAGGGACTGTGGATACCACGAATTATTTTTAAAGTTTACTAGAATTCCGAATTTTTGTGCAAAATCACATCCTAGAACCAAAGTATGTGATAGAGAAGGTACTACTAGAGCAGAGATTACTAAACAATGACCATTGCAGACTAGCGGCAACTCAACCGTACCTAAAACTTTTAGACGGCTGCCATCTGCAGTGGTAACACTTCTATTCCTGACATGGCATATTTTTATACTTAAACGACTTAAAATTTTAATACCATTCTGACCTATAACGGAGGCATTTGCACCAGAGTCAAATAAAGCCGAAAAATGGACACCTAATAGATTTATCTTGATATGCGGTCTGTTATCTAAATATTTATGCACGAATAGAGGAGACATGTGACCATTTGGAGAAGCAGGAGTTTTAACTTGAGAAGGAGAATTTTTATTAGACTTAAAAAAATCAGAAACTTTTTGTAACCATTTAGTCCAATCTGATCTACTGGAATATTTTTGTTCGTCCGTGTTTCTAGAACGTTTTGGATTAGGGGCTTTACTGCGAACATGAGCTTGTGACTTAGCCGAATGATTAGAGGCTTTTTTGTTGGACTTAGGATATCCGCCTCGGTAATATACCGTCCTTACTCGTTTTTTTGTACATTTGGGGCATGATGTTAGTCTCACACCTGTTGTTCCACATTTGAAACAAAATACCCTCTTTGGTGCTGTACAATTTTGGTAAGTGTGATTCGGGCCTGTGCAATTCCAACACGTGAAAATTGCCTTAGGTGAAACCGGCTTGTCGTTCACTTTGGCTGCAGTGTCGCTAATTTTAGGGTCATTATTTTTTCCTTTACCCGTTTTCTGGTTACTCCTAGGGTTCCGATTTACATTCCCAACTTTATTTGTCGAGACTCCACTTCGGCCATTTGGATTATACCTTACTTGATGTATATTAGTTTCGCTTTTTGGTCTGCTCTTTTCTAACAAATAATCGGACTCTTCAAGTTTTCTACATAACCCGGCGAGTTCGGCTACCGAATTTATATCTAGTAGAGCTAACCGATTGACGAAACTAGGCAGAATGTTCCTACGTATAAATTTAACTTTGGTACATTCCAAAGGCTTGATGGACAACCTACAAAATAAAGATTCCATGTGGGCAATAAAATCACAGTGGACTCATCCTTCTTTTGTCGCCTCTTCTTTATTTCTGACCACAATTCTTCATCATCATCACAGTGCAAGAAGTCCTTCTTTAGCCTATCTACCAAGGAATGCCAGTCGTTGACACTTGATTTTATGCTTCTATACCAAATGAAGGCATCGCCAGTGAAAAATTCAACAGCAGAGCTGAAAAGTTCATCTTCCGATACTTTCCTAGCTTGAGCTATTTCAGTTAGCCTCTCCAAAAAAGGATAGAGTCTCCTTGAGTCTCCATTAAATTTCAATTGCCATTCGCTGACAGGAATATTTCTGGCTGCGCAATTCACGATTGGAGCTGGTACGTTTATGACTGGGGTTGTAATAGGCAGCTGTGGTAACTCATGACCAGGAGCTATCTTTTCGGCAAGATTTGCTTCCATGAGTACACACGTAGCTATTGTTTCTTGAACATATTTGGAAAATTTCGACGCTTCCTCTTCGTCATCCGGCATGGGAATTCTTTGTACGCGACCCGCTACATGCGATAAGCGTGACCTAACCCGGGTGTACAAGTGAATCATTTGGATCGCCGTCATAACTATCGATTAAGTTTTGGATAGAATTTAAACTCTTTTCGATACCAGCCGTTTCTTCTTTAAAAGACAGGGTGTCATCCCCTATTTTTATCGTTTTTTTTTTTTCCGGGCTCATTAATTTCTTTACTTAAGATCCTCGTTAGAATCTTTCTTTTATCCGCGACCGGACGTTCTGAGAAAGTACGACGGATTTTCAGTTCATAGTCTAATTCATATTCTAGTAGGTGATTGACTTTAAAATTGAAGGCTTCCATGATAAATGAATACTATAAAATTTAAAAGAATTGTTAAAAAATCGTAAAAATATTTCTCCTGTGCTCCCAATAGTCTAAATAAAATCATATAAAGGCACTTAAAATATGTAAACTTCTTTACTAAACATTTAAAAAAAAATCTTCGACAATTTCAAAAAATTTCTAAGTATCGCCTTGTATTAAAATTCCTTTACTAAGATAACTTAAGAATTTTCAAAAAAAATCTCCAAATATCGTTTCGTATATCCGCAAAGTATTTTTAATATTCATGCAAAACCTCGGTGAGAAAAAACAACAGTTTTTTGTTCGGTTATCCGTAAAATAAATCTATCACTAAAAATTAAAGTAAACCAGCACATCTGCTAATCTGAAAGATAAAGTTAGCTTTTAAGAAAAAAACAGGGATCTCTTATCTTAGAGTCAACAACAAAATTCAAATATCTATATCAGACAAATTGAAATAAAAAATTCTACAAATTTCCTGCTTTTGTCTTATTGCTATAGTGTAGCTTCGTTTAATAAATATTGTGTAATAAAAATATCTGCAAAGTTAGAGCTTTTATTTTGTTCGAAAGCTAGTACACTGAACCCTTTTAAAAAATAAAATTCCAAAAGCCCCGCGTTGACAGCGCTTGCTTATTTGTTCTTAATGAGTTTTTTTTCGTCTGAGAAGTTGTTTGTCCCACGCTGATTTTTTAAGGTGTGCTAATTTTGCTTTATTTTTCGCCCCACGTTGACACCATTTTGACATGTGACTGCGTCTTTTTGTAACATTTTTAAATACTGGACGCCCCAAGCTTGAGCACAATTTTCTTGCAGCCCCGCTTTAATTTCTGATAATGAATTGAGTGAAACCTGATATTAAAAGAACTAAAGAAATTAAAGAAACACTAGCTCAGTTTTCCTTGGTAGAGAAATATGGGTAAGAGATAGTTTTTTATACGTCTTTCTGGAAATTATTTTCTATTTTTTTTTTTTTTAAGAAACCTCAGTTGTACGACTTTTTGTTTTTTTTTAAGGGCACCACTCATTTTAAAATAGAAAGGATTTAACTTCAGCTAAGAAAATGAGAAAAAACTGAAGTGTTTTATGGATATTACTAAAAGGAATTAGTCTAGTACAACTGATCCTGAAAAGGAAAATAAATATTCAGTGATACACTTAGCTTTAATCAAAAGGAAAATTTATTCATGTTTTTTTAAAAATAATAAAAGTTCTAACCTTTGCAGTTTACCAAAAAATTCTAGCCTAAACAGTAGTTGTTACTTTAAAATTTTATATTCTTATAAATCCCCGAAGGCGAGGTATCGTGCCTTACACTTCACTTTTTTTGTCTGTGTTACATTGTAGTCAATGCACTCTCCGGGATAAGTCTATATAAGGGATTTGGTTGACTTACAGTGTTTCATTCCTGTCTGTGATGGACTTTGACAGATTTCACTTTTTTTTTTTTTTTAACACTTAGAAAGCTCACTACAGCTTTTATTGTCGAAACTTAGCGACTCTGGTGAAGATTAGCCTACTTCGGCTAGACGGTACTGCCTGGTTGCGCTAGATGGAAACGACGACCGACATGGTCGGCAGCTAGATCAAAACCGCTCACTGGTCTGCGGCTCGATGGAACTCCCCTGCCTGGCGACTTCGATGGAAAAAGCCTTGCCGGCTGGTTCTCGGACGTTTAAATAATCGTGCGACCTTTGCCGGTCATATCACGTCGCTCCAATCTGAACTCCGGGTCAAACATTTGACCAATCGTGGCCTGGCGAAAGATTCGGTCCGAAAGCCCGCACAATAAACTATATAGTATATACCATATGTCCTAAAACTTCTGTTTAATATACCGGTCGATATTTTAAAATAAAAATAAATACAATTTGAAATGGACAGTAACATTGCATAGTCTTAAAATCCAGGAAAAAATGAATGTTACAATATGTCTTGGCATGAACATATTGCATGCATAGCAAAGAGAGCTTCTCAAAAGCTGCGAATATACCGAGGCGGGGAGGTGAGCTATAAAAAAAAATCGAAGAACCGTTGGCGACTAGCGTCTATCCTACACGTATTTTCATGGAAAATGTTCGATGGACGTAGCCCGTTTAATTTCTTCCAGATCGGTGCACAGACGTCGCGCTAAAAACTTATACATCCGTTTGAGGAATCCAGCGTGAACCGCTTTTTCTAAGGATTTCCCTGCAGCATGTGTGGTATACTTAAAAATGTAATATATTTGATAAACAAATGGCCTTTATCCGTCCACTTCCTTTTAAAAATTAAAAAGATTATAGAATAGTGACTTAAAATACAAGATACAAAACATTTTGTTGTTGATGTCAAATTAGCATTTTTAAATGTTACGATATATTTTTGTTTTTTATTTGCTATGCTTTGATTTTTTTATTTTATTGTTGTTTTTGCATGTATTTTTTCAGTTTTCGATGAGATCCCGCACTCCTAGTTTGAATGGTTCATTGTATAGTCCAACAAGCATGCACAGAAAGGTTGGTTTTTATTTTATTTCTCTTTTTTTTAAGGTCTTATTACTTTAGCTTCAAAATTGGTTGTGCTTTTTAAGACTGTCTTTCAGAGTGCTCGCCAGAAATATAGGTTTGATCAGCCCGATATGTTTTGTACCATTTTCTGAAAATTCACAGGCCGACAAAATTGGACGAAACTCCAGACCCAGAGACCACAGTATACTTTCCCAAAGGTTTTTGATGCGCTCAGTTCGAATCCGACCTCAGAATTGCTCCATCACATTAGGTTTTCGAGATATCCTAACCTAAAAATGCAAAAACACTGGTTTTCGCTATATTCGGGATTGTATTACACCGCGAATTAATTTTTCTCCACAGAACTCGTTGCGGCATGTGAAAGTACTACTCTTCCCCATCAAAATGCATTTTGAGTTTTTCAGATATCTTATGTCGTCTCTGCGTCATTAAGGAACATAAGAAAAGTGTACTTGGATGTTAATTTGACTGAAATGGGCAAAAATGGCCATTATATAAAAGAGGAAAACGTTATCAGGATTCACGATGAATAATTTCAATAAATCGTACGGATAAACTTATAATACGGTACATTATATTGAGTTTTGACGCTTTTTTCTGTAAAAATTTGCTAATTGAGCTGTAAAAAAAGAGCTTCGTAAAAAGCTGTGAATAATTATTTCTGGAGGTCCAAGGAACGATTTAAATTGA
>JAHKBH010002133.1:0-13000 GCA_019049505.1 Pachyrhynchus sulphureomaculatus
GTGCCATTTTCGCGAGTCTAAGTGGTTCCTACAAAATTTTATGTTTTATATTCAGTTACAGAATTTTCTCTTTAAATAATGATCAATATCACCGAAATTAAGATAGGAACACATATTTTTTATTTAACCTAGTTTCACACTACAGGTTTTTTGCCAACATACATCTATCAGAACTATCTAACGCCAATTGGATTTAATATTATCTTCAGAAAATAAACCGTTTTATTATGCAATAATGTGATATCAACAAGTTCCATTACGGACTTAGTAGGCTGTGATAAAACAGACGAACAGAAAGTCATGGTTGCTGCGTGTTGCCAAAATGGCCATTATTATTGTTTACGTCGAAAATAATTTTCCGTTAACAAAAATGTATTCAACGGATGAAAAGTAGACATGAGTAGTATAACAAGCGGGGTTCTGGATCACCTCGATGGCCACTTTTTCCTTCAGCAGTGGTCCATGACCTCTACTTGACCTTTTTACAAGAAGTCCTGAAAAATGTCCTGAAATCTAGAAGAAGTGCTGAAATCTGTGCAAGAAGTGATCGTCAATGACGTCACTCGTCCAGTGGTTGTTGAACAGTGCCCTTTTGGCATATTTCCTGAATTTCTTGAAGAAGTGTATACCTGTTTACCTGTTTACCTGTACCTGTTGTCACCTAATTACCTGTACCTGTATACCTGTGTTACCTGTAATTTACCTGTAATATCTGAAGAAGTGTTCAATGACGTCACTCGTCCAGTGGATGTAGCTTAGTGCCTTTTTGTCACTTTTGTTGACCTTGGGGACTTAGAATAAATGTGTGTTAAATGTTGTGTATTAAATTAAATTAAATAAGTTAAAAAAAGTCATGTCTGTAGTAGGATTTGAACCTACATCTGTTGGTTTCAATACTGCAAAACCTGGGGACTTATCCTACTTAGCCAAATAGGATTCGTAATAGAGAATGCAATTGTTGGGATGACATAAAAAAGGATTGGTGAATAATATGTGAAAAGTCTGCAAAGTTGAAATTTGTACAAGAAGTAGTCGTCAATGACGTAAATTGTCCAGTGGATGTTGAATCAGTGCCTCTTTGGCAATATAAGTTGTCTAAAAGGTGTAAAATTAGAGGTAAATAGGTGTAAGATAGGTGTAAATAGATGGGAATAGGTGTAAGTGTGTATGAGAAGAAGTCTGCAAGAAGTAGTCGTCAATGACGTAAATTGTCCAGTGGATGTTGAATCAGTGCCTTTTTGGTAAAATAAAATTTGTCTAAGAGGTGTTTTAATGTTAGATGTGTGTAAGCTTATTAGTTAAGAAAGTGCAAGAAGTAGTCGTCAATGAGTTAAAATTTGTCCAGTGGCTGTTGAACAGTGCCTTTTTGTCAAGTTTAGATATTTGAAAATGTCTTTCTAGAGGTAGATAGTCTGCAAGAAGTGATCGTCAATGACGTCACAAGTCCAGTAGATGTGGAAACAGGGTATCTTAACTTCATTAAAAACTTTGTAAACTTCTGTTAGAGGAGAAGTTGTGTGGAGGCTCGTTGTGTAAAAGTGGATCAATAAGTAATATTTCAGTAGTAAATGTGAGCAAAAAGACCTTATTAGGTTGTATGTTCGAGTTAAAATTTGGTAAATGTTCCCCTAATATGTTGTTTGGCGTCGTAAAGTCGGTAAAAATGTCGAAGATAAGACAAAATGTAAACAAAAAGTATGAATAATGTGTGATTCATGGTACTTTTTGTAAGTAAAATTGAGTAAACAAGTGACTTGTTAGGTCAGCAAAGTAGATAAGAGAGGTCAAAAATAGTTGATAAGAGATGAGTGAATGTATGTGAGAATGTAAGAAATAGCAAAAAGTTGTATTAATAGGAAAATTCCATGCAAATAATTGAAAGAGCAAGAAATTTATTTGGCTGTGGGAAAGTTAAAGGCAAAAGTTGTTGTTTGTTCTCAAGTTATTATAGTGATATGAAATGAGCCTAAGTAAATTTAAAACGAGTTTGTCCTCGTTTGGATTGTAAATCTTAGTAAAATATATGTTAAAAAGAGATGAGCCTAGCCTCGCCTCTGACTCGTTGTGGGAACGTTAAATATAATATGAGAGGAGAATAAAACACAAGTATGAGTACATGGAGAAATATATTAATAAATTCTAAAATGCAAAATGTTACAAAATGTTACTATACATAAATTTATATTGTTTAATATAATTTCATTCAAATCATCTGTTTCCTTGTCTTTCGTTGGCTTCTCTGGCATTTCCTTGTTGTTCTTTACTGGTAATATACCTTGATGGCATGTGTTTTGCACCATCCATTAATTTGAAAATCTTTTTAGAATCACATGCCAAACATCTTTCATTATACAGATCTGTTTCTCCTCTACATTTGGGACATTTTATTCGTACAACAACTGGCATTTTTAATGATAGTTTTATCTCAGATACCTGTTATTGAACTAAGTTTTGTTAGATAAATCTCAATCTTATATAGAAAAATATTCCTACTACTACTACTTATTACTGAACATTAGTTTTATCGATCCAACTATTGTGTTTATTATCAAAACCTAACCATTTTACAAGTACTTTATTTCCTTGTCGTTTTATTACTTTTTCAACTAAATAAATATCTGGATATTTAACTTTTTGCAGTTGGAGTTCATAAAATCCACCTTTAATGTCTTGATTTTGTTCATCTTGAAGTAAATACGTAACGGGGTTTGTATATTGTACCTTTTTAATAGTAAATATTTCCGTAGACCAATTTGGTTTGTAATGTTTGTCAAAAAACACCTCTAAGTTTTGAAATGCGTACATGATCTCCTACTTTATATTTTGTTTGAAGTGTAGTCATCTTTATGTTATTATAAACCGTGTCAAGTAGAAATTTTTCATGTTTTTTAGTTACCTCACTAGGTTTTAGACCTATAGTTCTATGTTTTTTATTATTATAAATATGGATGATTTTCGGTAGTAATTTAACCCACTTATAGGATCCTTGAATACTAAATTCTTTCCACATCATACTCTTAAGGGTTCTGTTAACACGTTCCACAATTGATGCCTTCTTTTCACTGTAAACGACATAATGTAAAATATTATATTTTCTCAAAAGGTTTTGTACTTCCTTTCCCGTAAATTCTCCACCAGAATCTGTACACAAATTGATTGGAATCTGTTGTTTAAAAACATTTTCAAGAGCATGTGCTACTTCATTAGATGTTTTTGTCTTTAATGGATAGGCCCATACGTATTTGGAAAAACAATTAATTACAACTAATATGTATTTAAATCCTTTATTTTCTTTTTCAAATTCTCGCATTTCTACCAAATCGGCTTGCATTAGATCTAAAAGTGATTTTAAAATGACTCTTCTACGTTTAAAATTTTTCCTTGCAGGTCTATGAATTTCTTCAACGATTTGTTTCTTTACTTTAGTTGCATAGTTGGACATTATTCAATAATATTAGCTTCACGTAATTCTTCAATAATAGAGTTGATCTCGTTTGTGTGACTTGTATTGCCAGCTGTTTCAGAGGCAACTAATAATTTTAATCGTTCAACCAACTCATTTGGATCATCCCAGTATACATAATCGATTGGATTATTTGTAACTTTCATAAACATACCATGTCCTACTCTTTCAGAGTTGTCTGATTCTTCTTCGTCTTCCGAATCTGTTTCTATTTTATTTAAATTTGGTTTAATAATTTTCTTAAATTTGCTATGTTGTATAGTTTTAATATCTCTTATTGCACTTGAATCAGATAGAATTTCAGCATAATGTTTAGCATCATTTTTAGTATATTTATTTGGTGGATTTCTATTAAAAAGTAGTCCATATAAACCATTGGTACCTCTATATTTTTTAGATCCAATTATGAGATCGGGTCCATCGAAATTAATAGTTTGATTACCTATTGAAAATCGTTCAATGTCTTTATCAAATTTTACTCTAAATTTTCCCTCAGAATCACCTTTACCTTTCGGATTCTTAAGATACATTTTAATATATTTTGCAGGTAAAGGATTATATTGTTCATAATAATCTGATAAGGATTTCTCTTCTATGGTTTTATTTAATTGATCTTCGTAATTTTTTTGTCTTTTGGCTTCCTCATCGAAATGTTCCTTTTGAATATCTTTAACGAGATGTTTTCTTAAACTGTATGGCTTAGATGTTGTAGTAAAATGCAATTTTCTCTTGATAGGTGCTGCTGCTGACATAGGTGGTTTAATTGCCATCATTCCTCTAGGTGTATCGGTGTAAGTTGTCGGGATAGGTTCAGATGCTATCGAATCTTTATCAGTTTCTTCCAGTTCATCATCATCATCATATTCATCTCCTTCATACTCATCATCTTCATAATCAGATTCTTCAGATTTTATATTTACCTCAGGAGGTGCTTCAAGAGTTTTTGTTGTTGGTATTTCAAATTTTTTTGGATCCAATTTATTTTCAATATTTTGTAAATGTTTCGTTATTGGTTGAAATAAAGTTTCATGTGCAATTTGATCATGTTTTAAAAGATTTAATTTATTTTTGATATCTCTTCGTTTGTGTGTTAATTTTTGTTTAACACTCTTTTTACTTGAGCTTGTATTCTTCCTGTTAGCCATCTTGTTTGAAAGACGTTTAAGTGAATATTAATTGTATATAAACATCAATTTAAATATATATATAACTGTCCAAACCATAACGATATCTTCCTTCATCAATTTTGTTGTCCTTAAAAAGTGATAAGAATCCAAATGTTTTATTCCAACAAAAAGAACAGATCTTTTTAAAACGTTCAAATGACATATCGGTACCAACATGATCGGAATAGACATGTCGTAAATTTAAATCATC
Source organism: Pachyrhynchus sulphureomaculatus (assembly GCA_019049505.1). Lineage (NCBI taxonomy): Eukaryota > Metazoa > Arthropoda > Insecta > Coleoptera > Curculionidae > Pachyrhynchus > Pachyrhynchus sulphureomaculatus. The sequence goes on from JAHKBH010002133.1 coordinate 4,841, forward strand.
CTGTTTGAATAAAATAAGTACATTGGCATTGTCTCGTATTAAATGTTTTGGGATTTTTGCATAGGTTTGACACAAATAAAAACAGTCAATGTTGTTGTGACGACCCATACTAAAATACTCTCGTATTACATCTTGTTTGTCACAGGCTACATCATCGAATATAAATACAGAATTACGTTTTGCCTCTGACGGTGTTATTATTTGTTCACTGTTATCGAATGCGAAATATCCTATTCCCTTGACAGGTTTTAATAATTGTTCCAAATAAATATATTTAGGTTGATATAACGATTTCGAATACAGGTAAACATTCTCAAATTTTAAACCATTCGGATGTTCAAGAAGACTTAACATAGTTGAAGTTTTTCCACAATTACTAGGACCTGAAATAATACATCGCATCGTAGAGGGTAATAAGATACTATGTTTAACATTGTTCTTAAATTCTTGTAAATCGTGATTTTCAACTTTTAGTCTAGTTTTTTGTTGAACAATTCTCTTCATCTTACACAACACATTCAAAGTTAGAATAGAAATAAGTATAAAATAGGATGTTTGTTAAATTTATAGTTAGTATATAGTTTGTTTTCGAAAAATGAAATACTATTCTAGTGATAGTACGTTTCAAGGGAGTGGACTTTTAAATACTGTTATAAATAAACTTCCATTTGAAGTACATTTACCGGGTTATCAATTTTGTGGACCCGGTACAAAACTACAAGAACGTCTAGCTCGTGGTGAAAAAGGCATTAATCCTCTCGATGAAGCTTGTAGAGAGCATGATATAGCCTATTCAAATTATACTGCCTTACCTGATCGTCATCAGGCTGATAAAATTTTACTTAAAAATGCTTTAACTCGAATTAATGCACAGGATGCATCTTGGAAGGAAAAAATTGCAGCTATAGGTGTATCTGCTGCCATGGACAGTAAACTTAAGTTAGGTATGGGTTATAGTAGAAAAGGAAGGGATAGTAAACAAGATAAAATAAATGAGAATGATAAAACTAATCAGTATATTATGAATGAAACGAAGAAGAACATTAAACAAACCACAGGTATTATTAAGCAAAGTGTAAAATCAACGCAAAATTATTTAACAAAAATGGAAACGTTGTTGGAAAAGACCAATAACTTAAAAACAAATGCTGACAAGAAAATAAAAGCTCCTAAAAATAAATCAGCTACTACTACTAAAAATAAATCAGCGCTACTAATAAAAATAAATCAGCTACTACTAAAACGAAAACTATTAAGAATACTATTAAGAAGAAAACTATTAAGAATAAGAAACCTCAAATAGATAGTAGTGAAGATGAGGATGAATACGAGGATGAAAAAGAAAAACCAATTTATAATTATCACGAAAGAAAAATTAAGGAAAGGATAGCAGCAAATAAATTATCAAATACCACAGAAGTACCACGTAGTAACAGAAAGAGGAAACTTGATAATAATATTCAAGAAACAGATGTAAAATTGTTAGAAAAGAGACTTAAGCGAGATATTAAACAACGACGACAACAAAAACAACAAAAGCAGAGTCGAAAACGTAAATTAAATATTTCAGAAGAACCACCTACTACTAATACTCCTACATTTGACATGGATATGGATACTAGTACTAGTCAAAAACGAAAACGTGATAGTATTAGCAGTGAAGAAGAATTTGATGAGGATTATAGTAAAAAATTTAAATTATAAATACAGTTATATAGGAAAGTCTTATTAAATATAGTTTAGTTCATTACAAACCTTTCAACCAAAGGGAACACTTATTATTATGGCAGTCAGTAATAGTCGTAATCGTAGGAAAAGAAAAGAGATTAAATCTAAGAAGAGACAAAGGGGAGGAAAACGTAAAAAACAAATAAGAAGGAAAAATAAGAAAAGATTAAGTTTTCAATCTGTGGCAAAGAAAATAAAGAGGAATATTTTAAAAGTAAAGCCTACAAGTATAAACAGTGCGCTTAATATTGCAATTAAAACGGTTAAAAATGAAAAAGGAAAAATCAACACACCTCGGGTTATTAAAATTCCTAAAACTGGAGGAATTTTACCCTTAATACCTATATTTGCAGGTCTTAGTGCCTTAGGGGCTTTGAGTGGAGGAGCAGCAGGAATAGCAAAGGCCGTTAATGATGCTCGATCAGCTAAACAACAATTACATGAAAGTCAACGTCATAATAAAACAATGGAGTCAATTGCTATGGGGAAAGGTCTCTATTTAAGACCCTATAAAACTGGAATGGGACTGTTTTTTCATCATCGTCTTCCTCCTCACCGAAAGTACCAATAACATTACCCAATCGGGCTTTAACGAATATCGAAATGGAAATGTATGCTAAAAAGTTGAAAATTCCCCATTTTCGAGGAGTCTTTATGAAGGATAGGTTACCTAGAAAAATTTATGAATATGAATCAGGAGTTATTAATTTGGATAACGATTCTGGTCCTGGTACTCATTGGACTGCTTACAAAAAATATGGATCAATCATTTATTATTTTGATAGTTTTGGAAATTTGTTACCACCAATCGAAACACAACTGTATTTTCAATCCAAGGAACCAAGTACTATATATTATAATCATGCTTCTTATCAGTCTTATAATTCTATTATTTGTGGTCATTTATGTTTAAACTTTCTGTATAATCCTGTATGTTTAAAATAAAAGCAATTTACAAGTAGATATTGTGTTAGTTATTTATATTATTTTGAACTGATTAGAACTAATATTCAACAAAAAATGTCATACACATTTACATTGTCAGGAAATGAATCTATATTGACAACAAATATTTATCCTCCTATTATATTAAACGAAAACGAAGAGTTTGTTTTGGGGTTGATTAATTTTGCCAGTTATTATTCAATTCCAAATGTTGACAAAACCAATAATACCTTTCACTATGGGAAAGACAACAAGAGATTGTTTTACCAGAAGGATCGTACGAACTTAGAGATATATACAAATATTTACTCGAACAAATAAGCCTACAATCCAAGGAAGAAGATAGACCGAAATTATTTCTTAGTGCAAACTTGAATACTCTCAAGTGTGAAATTAAATGTACAGTAAAAATTGATTTTACTCAAGAAAATTCTATAGGAAAACTATTGGGATTTGGTAAAATTGTCCTAAAACCGAATACACAGTACATATCTGAAAATCCTGTAGATAATGGTATCCTCGGAGAAAAGAACAAGAGTACATGGAGTATTAGCCATAATGTAAAATTATTCACTGTACTGTTATATCAATAATACCAAAAAACAAAATTTTAATTGTCCTTATATACTAGATCCAAACTGTTTCGTCAGAGATCTCTAGTCACGTTACAGACAACAAATGAAATAAAATATAAGATTGCATCATGCAAAATTTCCATTTGTTATTAAAAACTTTCGATATTTATCCCGTTATACTAATTAACTTGTTTTTGCAATAAATCAAAACTAATTAAGTAAAAACAAATCTATAAAGTTTAAAACATAAATAGAACGATTTATTTAATATAGTCGTCAGTTCAAACGTTTAACTTGAACAAAAAAAATAGTATACCGGTTATTACATTTAACTAAGAAATATGTCTTCTGTCAACAACAGTAGCAACAACAGTAGCAACAACAGTAGCAACAAGAGCAGTTCCAAAGTGTTGGATTACTATTCCACGGAAATCGTACGGTCGACCGAATTAGTAAGTAGATTACTTAAAACAAATGAAGAATATAAAAGACATATAATTATCTTAAAGAAAAATATTGCTATTTTAACAAAGGTTTAAAAAACAAAGTCTGTGTGAAATAGTTTAAGTAAAGTGGAATCAAATTTATGCATTTTGAAAAATTATTTAGCAAAATTTAAAATTCATCTTAAAACTAATAAATCTTTGATAAATAGGAAATTGATTTGGCAAAATGTCGATTCCTGTTTTCAGGGACGCATAAAAACCGGAGTTATAACAAATTTTAAGTATAAAAGAACCTAAGGAATTTCTACAAAAAGCTTTTCGTGTATTTTCTCTGCGAATTAAAAAGGAACTCAAACAATTGACTATGCTTAAAGTAAATGTTAACTTTTGTGGTCTATTTATAAAAACTCAAACTGCTGACACATCCATTAAACATTTTTCAACTAAAAACCAAATAATTGATCAGAATACCAACTTGACTGAGTGGTATAAGATGAATGTAGTTGATAAAATTTTAGGTAATTTAGAGGATTTTCAGGAAAAAGACAGCGGTTGGGCCTTATGTGAAATATGGCACTTGAAAGTAAATTTAAACAAATATAATCCCATAGGTGGAGGGTTTTCCACATATGTAACAGTACCTAAATTCATTCAAAATACTAAAAGTGTTGTGAATATTAAAAATAATGATCCTTATTGCTTTCTATGGTCTGTTGTATGTGCTTTATATCCAGCTGACAACAATGTTACACGTACTTCATCTTATCCACATTTTAGTCGAGTATTAAAATACGAAGGAATTACATTTCCTATAGTATTAAAAGATATTCCTCGATTTGAAGCACTTAATAAGTTGGCTATAAATATTTTCTGTGTAAAAAACCAGGAAATTTTACCCTTAATGTTGACTAATACAAATTTTTTCAACTAAAATCAATTTACTTATTTTAACTCTTGATAATGAAGATTCTGATGATGATGATGATGATGATGATGATGATGATGATTCCTTTGAAATTGAGTATTCCAACCCTAACAATAAATTCCATTTTGCCTATATTAAGAATTTAAGTCGTTTTAGTAAGCAAACAAGTAGGAAATATTCAAAATAAAAAATGGTTTTGTGAGAGATGTTTTAATCACTTTATAAGCGAATCAAACCTGACTAAACATTTAACTGATTGTAAGTTACTAAATAAATCTAAAATTACCTTACCCAAAGAAAACGAAAAATATTTTAACTTTTAAGAATTTTTCAAACAAATTGAAGGTTCCATTTGCGATTTATGCAGATTTAGAAAGTATGCTTATAAATTACCTTGATGAGCATACCACTAAGAAATCCAAAAAATATCAGAAACATGAACCTTTTAGTATTGCTTACTATTTAAAATGTTCCTATGATGATTCTCTTTCAAAATTTCAAATGTATACGGGTGAAAATTGTCAGGTATGGTTTGTTAGAGAACTGGAAAAAATTGCACAACAAGTACAGGCAATATATTCCAATCCTATTTAAATTATCCTTAACGAAACAACAAAATGAGGAATTTTATAGTGCGAAAAACTTGTCACATTTGTTCTAAACCCTTTTTAACAGATTCGAATGATTATAAGGTAATAGACCACTGTCATTTAACTGGTGATTTTAGAGGAGCAGCTCACAACTCTTGCAATGTAAATTTTAAAAATAAAATGGTAATACCTGTTCTTTTTCACAACCTTTCCGGTTACGATAGTCATTTTTTGATTAGAGCCCTTTGTACAGAAATGAAAGGATCAATAAGTTTACTTCCAATTAACAAGGAAAAATATATATCATTTACAAAATATGTGGAAAACTCAAAGGTTCAATTCCGATTTTTAGATTCTTATCGGTTTATGGCGAGTAGTCTAGATAAATTAGCATCCTATCTTGATGATGATCAGAAAAGTATTACGAAAAGAGCTTATAAAGATGATACTCAATTTAAATTAGTTACGAGGAAAGGAGTCTTTCCTTATGAATATATTGACAGTTGGGAAAAATTGCAAGAAAAGTCTTTACCACCTATAGATAAATTTTTTAGTAAAATTACAAATTCTAATATAACCGTACAACAGTATGAACATGCTTGCAAAGTATGGAATACTTTTAATATACAAAATCTTCAAGAATATGCTGAACTCTATTTGAAAACCGATGTCTTACTTCTGGCTGACGTTTTTGAAAATTTTCGAAAGCTCTGTTTAGATACATATAAACTGGACAGCCTCCACTATTTTACAGCCCCCGGTTTGGCTTTTGACAGTATGCTTCGAATAACCGACGTAAAGTTAGAATTGTTAACTGACATTGATATGATTATGTTTATTGAAAAGGGTATTAGAGGAGGTATTTCACAATGTTCTAATAGATACGGTAAAGCAAATAATAAATACATGAATAACGAATATAATAGCAATGAACCTTCCACTTTTCTTATGTATTTTGATGTAAATAACCTCTATGGAGCAGCCATGAGTTTTCCATTGCCTACAGGAGATTTTAAATGGGTAGATGATTTCTATCAAGAAGACAATATATTGAATATTCCTCGGGATAACGATTACGGTTTATATTTTTGAAGTAGACCTTCATTATCCTAAAGAACTATTTAATCTTCATAAAGATCTACCACTTTGTCCTGAGCATTTAGTACCACCAGTATCAGACTCTAATATTCCCAAACTACTAACAACTCTTTATAATAAGAAAAAATATGTTATTCACTATTTAGCTCTACAACAAGCTATGCAATTAGGATTAAAAGTTACAAAATTTCACAGGTGTTTAAAGTTCAAACAATCTTCTTGGTTTAAAAAAATATATTGATGTAAATACTGAGCTCCGTAAATTAAGTAAAAATGATTTTGACAAAAATTTCTTTAAATTAATGAATCTTGCTCCATATGGTAAAACGATTGAAAACGTTCGAAAATATAGAGATGTAAAATTGGTGAACAAATGGTCAGGACGATATGGTGCAAATTATTATATTTCTCAGCCTAATTTTCATAGTTGTGAGGTTTTTGGCAAAGACCTGGTTCTAATTGAAATGAAAAGATTAAATGTGAAATTCAATAAACCTATTTATCTTGGAATGTCAATTCTAGACATATCAAAAAACTATTTTATATAATTTTTCACTACAATTACATTAAACAAAAATTTGGTTCGAACTCAAAATTGTTATATACAGACACCGACAGTCTTATATACCAGTTCAACGTAGATGATATTTATACACATATTAAAGACGATATCCACATGTTTGATACTTCTGACTATCCCGAAAATAATATTTATAATATACCGCTTAAAAATAAGAAAATCTATGGTCTTATGAAGGATGAAAATAATGGAAAAATCATGACTGAATTTATTGGATTACGATCTAAAATGTATACTTTTAAAGTGCTTAATAACAACAATAATAATAATAATGTTATCGAACAACTCAACTCAAAGATTATCTCAAATGTTGGAATAGTCAAAAAAGCCAAAGGTGTTCAGTCTTTCTGCTCTAAAATTAATTTCATTCGAAGATTATTATCAATGTTTATTTAACCACGTAACGAGAAAAACAAAATTGAAGTAACTCAAAATTCTATACGTAACGAAAAACATTATGGTTCCTACTACTACTAAATGATGCGTACTCACCACAAATGTAATAAAATTTCCAACCGATACTATCTATAACATTTTTTCAGGCTTGTCATTCTGTTATGAGGGGGGAACAAAATTCCTGATTCATAATATTGGTACTTATATTTTCTGTTTTTGTTCAAATTCCTTGGCTCTTCTTTGATGAACTATCGATATCCTTATAGCAAGAAAAGAAAAAGGAAAAACTGAAAATCATTGAAAACGAACTTGATACTAATTTCATCGAAGAGGTTTTTCTGATGTATCAAAGCCAACCGATGTACGACTGGGAATGGATTGAAATGCAACATCGTTTCCATTTAGCAGAATTATTTGATTCTGTTACACATTTATATTGGAAAAGAGTGAAAAATGAACTCGACTACCAAGAATCAACATTTATTTATTATCAAAAATATTTCAATAACTACTTAAACAAAAAGAGAAAAAGGACTGAACTGTGTTTTTTAACTGTATACAAAAAAATAAAGAAAATCTTGTTTTAAAATTTATTGTAAGAAATTGAACCATACATATGTTACTTATTAATATTTTACGTTTCAGATATTCAAATGTATTGACTGTCAGATTGATACATATGATTATAAGGAATGTGCTGGTTGTGAAGGATTACTAAGTATAATATGTGATAAATGCATAAAAAAAACCTATTCAACCGAATTCAAAATGTAAAAATACTGTGGATTAAACCTTGGAAACCAACAAAATAACATATGAATGGTTCAATTATGTTATAGTTTCTTATATCTACTTTATTTTTTATAACATTTTGCTT
>JAHKBH010000211.1:0-7500 GCA_019049505.1 Pachyrhynchus sulphureomaculatus
TTCTTGCAGCCCCGCTTTAATTTCTGCTAATGAATTGAGTGGATCCTGATTTTTAAAAGAACTAAAGAAATTAAACAAACACTAGCTCAGTTTTCCTTGGTAGAGAAATATGGGTAAGAGATAATTGTCTTACGTCTTTTTTGGAATTCATTTCTATTTTTTTTTTAAAAGGCTTTAGCTGTACGAAATTTTGGGCACCATCCATTTTAAAATAGAAAGGATCTAACTTCAGCTAAAAAAATGGAAAAATGCTGAAGGGTTTTATGGGTATTACTAAAAAGAATTAGTCTAGTACAACTTATCCTGAAAAGAAAAATAAATATTCAGTGAGACACTAGCTTTAATCAAAAAAAGAAAATTTATTCTTGTTTTTAAAATGAAAAGTTCTAACCTTTACAGTTTTACCTAACAAATTCTAGCCTAACTAGTAGTTGTTACATTAAAATTTCAGACTATTATAACCCCCGAAGACGAGAAATCGTGCTTTACACTTCACTTTTTAGTCTGTTTTACATTGCAGTTAAGGCGCTACTCTCGAATAAGTCTATTGAAGGGAGTTTTGTTGACTTACTGTTTTCTATTCCTGCTGTGATCGACTACGCCCGATTTCACACTTTTTCTTAACAAACACTTAGAAAGCTCACTACGGCTTTTATTTAAGACACTGGCGCTTTTACTTAGCGGCTCTGATGAAGATTAGCCTACTTCGGCTAGATGGAAAATAGCCTCTCGGCTAGACGGTACTGCCTGGCTGCGGCTAGATGGAAAACAGCCCCCCGATTTACGGTCTGCGGAGCCTTAAATAATCGTGCGACTTTTGCCAGTAGTATCACGACGCTCCAATCAAAACTGCCGATCAAACATTCCATCAATCGCGGCGTAGCGAGAGGTTCGGTCAGGGACCCGCACAACGCCGTATATACCGAACGTCTGGGAATCCCTGTTTAATATACCGTTCGGAACAAAAATGAAAATAAGTACAATTTGAAATGGAAAAATCAGTAACATTACATGGTCTTAAAATCTAGGAAAAAATGAATGTTACATTTACCCCCTTCCAAAAAGAAATAGACTACACTAGTCTATTAAACTTAGGCTACTTATGAAAAGGTACAAAGTGGTACACTATCACTTAATACTAAGGTCAGAACTTCGGACCTTACTACTAGACTTAATTCAATTAAGCACTAATATTAAGTACAATGGAAACCAAATGAAAATCTTTGCAAGTACACAAGAATCTTATAACTAGACCTAACTTAATTAAGCACTAAGGTTAAGTACATCAAAAAGTAAATAAAAAATCCTTGCATGAACATAAGAAATACCTGTTCAAAGTAACAATCGCGGTCTTCTTATATAAAAGAATCAGCTCTGTTATCGTTACCAAAACAAAAAATAATTTAACTTTGTCTAGACTCTTGTCTAAATCAAAAAAAATGAACTGAAATAAAATATGAACACCCCCCTTAAAATATTTTAAGGATTGTCTGAAAATTTTCTATGTCAGCAAAAGAAATTTAGAAAAATTCTTAAATAAAGAAAAATAAAAAACTGATTCTAGTGCAAACACTTACACTAAAAAGAAAAAGTCTTGTCAGACCATTTCGCACAAAGCCAGAAAAAAAAAAAAAAAATATCTGGATAAATATCCAGACAAACGCTCGGGAAAAATCGCCCTCAATGCTCTAGCTCATCACTAAGAGAACCTTCTAAATCTAGTGTCACTACTAGTCGCACTCGGAAAATAATCGCACTCTATAACGCAATGTCGACGTCCTAAGACATCTAGACATGCTAAACTCGCTAGGGAAAACGCTACATCGCGCAATGTCGACGTCCTGAGACATCCAGACATGCAAAAATCGCCAGAAAAAACCTCGGCTCCTCGCCAAGAAAACATTCTGGTACATCGCCAGAAAAAACCTCGGCTCCTCGCCAAGAAAACACTCTGTAAATAGTCCTCGACTACACAAAGTCTGCGTTCTAAAAGAACAAACTCGCCATTAACATAGTGAGCAGCTATAAAAGCTAACAAAATCACTATAGGCACAGTGAATAGCTACAAAAGCTAAAATTCACCCTAAACACAGTGAATAGCTATAAAAGCTAAAATTCACCAAACTGAATGATCCTGCTTCAAAAAGCAATGTTCACTAAGAACAGAATGATTAGTCCGCGCGCAACTAACATTCAAGGAAACATTCCCAACATAACTATATGAGACAGCTAGCCTCTAAATAGGACCTCCCTAAAGTCATAATCCTATATATAGGAGTCCATAAGCAAAACGACTCAAAATCTCGTATTTTGAGCACATGCCCTCAGGCAACCAACATACACTGAAATATATACAGAAATATGTACAGAAATATATACAGGAGTTCAAATCCCAAACTCTTGGTTACGATAACTCCATACTGAGCTGGGTGAAAGCTCTTAGCAAAAGCTAATCAAATCTTCGGCACATCGCACCAAAGTGACAAATCTGACTAGAAACATGAGCCAAAAAAACGCCCTCCGTCATTCTTCAGGGTGGCTACTCTGAGATAAAAACTTAACCAGCATTGCGCCTCTTCAAGTTGCATGAAGAACCCTCGTGTACTGGTCTCGCCCTAGAACAACAACGAAAAACATTCAATCCATCCCACATAACAGGAGACAAACACCTCACCACGATATACTGAATGGTGGAGACAATAAAATACAGAATTGGTGACCCTGGTGTCCACCAACAAAAGGGAGTAGATTATAGCATCCACTATACTGAAACGGTGTCTACCACACCACCATAAGTCAAAAAAAATTTAATCAATAGGGTGTTCTGAAACACACTACTGCCAACAGCCTGTCACCACTAATAGGCTAATTGGAGCTGAGGTCGACTACAGTAGCTAGGCTCTCCTTTGGTTCAAATAGAAATAACCATTGGGTAACAAAACCCCTAAAGGTCCCAAAGGTCAAACGTTCACCCCCCATAGACTACCCTTCCAATCAGTCTGTTCCTCAGGAAGACTAACTCCCTGCCAAACGTCGTAACGGCATCTGTTAGCACCCGGTGCATCACAGCCTGTAAAAACAGATAACTCATGGGATACAACCTAAAAGGTTTACAAGGTTGACTTAACCAAGCTTCTAACGAAATTTTTAAAAAAAACGAAAATGAGCTTAAAAAGCTACTTGAAGTAAAAATTTCTCCATTTTTCGGTGGCAACGCAACAAAACTTTTGAAGACGACAAGAGCTTTTCCAGCTTAATCAGAAACAAGAAGAAAACATCGTTGACAGCTAAAATATTTGATCATGGTGTTAATCGTCTTCCTAGACAATAGCCTCTAGAAGAAACTGCTACAGGTATCAGGCATAACCGTTTTCTGTCAGCCCAAACTCCTAGATTACCTCTTGGAAATCTAAAAATTCGGTTAGGAATCTTCCTTCACTGCGCCTAGCCTCTCTTGACAAGGTTCTCATCTCGGTATCAGATTTTGATCATTTCTTTTGTGAAACTACTGTCTTACTCTGCTCTCATCTCTTGTAAATGATCAGCCTTTAGTTCTCCTGCAGAACTTCAATGTTCTATCAATCTGATAGTAGACCGAAAAAAACTCAACATACGCCTATGAGTCCATGCAAAAAAATTTTAAAAAAATTAGTGACTCAAAGGTAACGTTTAAACGGCTCTGAAAAAAAAATCGAAAATACCCTCAGTTTGTCAATTCAGAAGAAGATCTAAATCAAAATAATCCAAGTCTTAGACTTATTGGATAAACCAAACTCAATTTACTCTTAATTGCACCCAACATATACCACTAAGGTAATAAAAATACACCCACTCGGGTAACGAACTTTGAAATTGCTCTTAAAAATTTTGACTCTACATCACACCACGCGAGCTACCTCTTGCGCTTGTCCTAACTCAAGATCACCTTGGATTGCCTCTAATCAAAATTTCGCTTCCAAGTGTCAAGAACTGGATATTATTTGGGGTCATAAGCAAATCAAATCCCGCGACCACCGACATACCAGTCTTATGATATATCCTGAGTGTGACTCCTTCGCAAGCTCGCAAAACTGAGCCGATGCTAAACATCAACCATAATCAACCTAAGTTTGGGATATGGCCAATACCCAAAACCTTAGCATTAAACAATAAAAGTAAGCTATACTCTGCTCAACTTTTATAACAGTCAAAAAAAAACGAGGTCGTCACCTCTACAGAGCAACATCAAAAAAAAAAAAATAAGTAAAGCAATTAAGATAATGTAAATATAAATTCTTCTTCTGACAAACTTTCATTAGGGTTAGGTCATTGAATGGTTTTAAGTCTTTAATATGCCATCGTCCTATTTTAGTCCCATCTAAATTAACTAAACCATAAACTAAATCTGAAATCTTTTCTCTTATCACGCAATGCACATACTTAGGTACCAACTTAGATGTGAATTTATCTGCTGCACTGGAAAGAATTTTATTTTTTCACCAAACGTGATCACCTATATTAAAGGCAAAATCCCTTTTCCTAAGATTGTAAGACTTACTGTTCCGTTCATAAGCCTTATGTATCCTACTACGCACGTCGGTGAAAATATCTTTTAAACCCTTTAAATTTTCGGCGTACTCACCCCTGTTACCAGGAATTATTTCGCTGTCAACATTGACATCCAAATCTAAGTTTTTATAATATGATCCAGATAGAGGTATATGTCTGCCGTAAACTAAGAAAGACGGTGTGAACCCTGTTACTTCGTGTCTTGCGGTGTACACGGGATTAAAACGGATGTTAAAAACCATATGTCTCACTTAAGCTCTTAAGACACTCAGAAGTAAACTGAGTACCGTTATCGCGTATCGAAAGCGATGAAACTCCGTGGATTAGAAAAATATCGTTTTCTAAAATTTTCAAAAAAGCATTCGGCTTTAGAGCTTTTCAAAGGAAATAACACGGTATACTTTGTTAACCAGCAAGAAATTACGAGAAGTCATTTATTTCCCTTTTTTGAACGTGGAAATGGGCCTACTAGATCGGCTGCTATGACTTGAAAAGGGTAATTAACCGTTTTCTCTTTTCCCATCAGTCCCATAGGTAGTGCATTTGGAGATTTCTGCGCTCCACATACTTCACAAGTCCTCACAAACTTTAAGATCAAAACGCATTTTTGGCCATCTATACGATCTATATCAACTGTATCAATTCTTACGCCAATCTGTGCATTAAGACTGTTTTCGTCCACTGTATGATTTTTGCGTCAGGAATAAACATTGTGGACTCCTTTTCTTGAATTAAATTAAATGTATGTTGTCTCAGCCTAATCGCCCAACGCGCTAGTTTGCCACTAGGGTTTTTAATAGAATTAAGCCACAATAAACTATAATGATCTGTTATGACCGTGAAAGGAACACCTTCTATGTAAGGTCGAAACTTTTCGATGTTAAAGAGTACTGCTAAACATTCTTTTTCAACAACCGAATAGTTACGTTCAGCCTTTGACAAAGTTCTACTGGCATACGCTATCACTCTTTCCTCACCATTGATTTTCTGTGTTAGGACGCCCCCCCCCTAAACCGGTATTAGAAGCATCACTAGAAATATAAAACTGTTGGGAAAAATCTGGTTGGGATAAAATTGGAGCTGAAACCAATAGCTCTTTAATCTTTATAAAAGATTCTTCGGCTGCCTTTGTCCAATCTATCGATTGTCCTTTTTTTCGTCCTTTCAAAAGATCATTAATAGGCGACAACAAGGTAGAAAAATTCCGATATTAAAAACGTCTGTACCACGAACACATTCCTACGAAGCGCTTAACTTCCGTAGTATTAGTAGGTCTCGCATAATTAACCATGCTTGCTACTTTATCCGGATCGGTACGCAAGGAATTTGAGCCTACAATATAGCCTAAAAAACTTTAGAGAAGTTTTAAAAAAAATCACATTTGCTCAAATTTTATCGTCAGTCCGGCCTCTTTCAATTTATCTTTTACTTCTTTAAGTAAGCGAATATGCGATTCGAAGTCTACCGATGTTACTAAAATATCACCGAGATAGGTAAAAATATGTGGCTCATATTTCGGACCAAATATAGCGTCCACTAAACGTTGCTGAGTTTGAGCAGCGTTCTTTAGACCAAACGGCATAGTGACGAACTGAAATAGACCTCGGCCTACTACTGCAAAAGCGGTCTTTTCCTTAGAGGATTTGTCCAAAGGAATTTGCCAGAATGCCTTTCTAAGGTCTATCGAGGATACATACTTCGCATTCCTGAGTGATGTCAAAATTCTGTCGATGTTCGATAATGGATAGTTATCAAATTTGCTGACCTCGTTGAGCTTTCTTCCGTCATAGCTGAGACGATGTCACTCCGAGTTTCAACATTTCGTCTAACCCCTTATTTAATACCTTTGACATATACGGAGACATGGCGATGGGCCTTGTCTTTACAGGACTGGCATCAGCCGTATCTATAGACATCTATCGATGTTCGGTAATGGATAGTTATCAAATTTGCTGACCTCGTTGAGCTTTCTTCCGTCATAGCTGAGACGAAGTCACTCCGAGTTTCAACATTTCGTCTAACCCCTTATTTTATTCGTTCGGCCCTAACCTATCTTTACTACTTATTTCATTGAAAGAGCTTATTACGTTTTCTGCTTTTAAGCGTTCCGTCCGCGAGAGATCATCTAGGGTACATAGACGCGAGAAAATATGTTGTCTCAAGAATTTTCTGAAATAACAATCTTTAAAACTTGTTTGAGAGTTGACTTCTAGGGACTGTGGATACCACGAATTATTTTTAAAAACTTTACTAGAATTCCGAATTTTTGTGCGCAAAAATCACATCCTAAAACCAAAGTATGTGATAGAGAAGGTACTACTAGAGCAGAGATTACTAAACAATGACCATTGCAGACTAGCGGCAACTCAACCGTACCTAAAACTTTTAGACGGCTGCCATCTGCAGTGGTAACACTTCTATTTTTGACATGGCATATTTTATACTTAAACGACTTTAATACCATTCTGACCTAAACGGAGGCATTTGCACCAGAGTCAAGTAAAGCCGAGAGAAATGGGCACCTAATAGATTTTATCTTTATATGCGGTCTATTACCTAAATATTTATGCACGAATAAAGGAGACATGTGACCATTTGGAGAAGCAGGAGTTTTAATTTGAGAAGGAGAATTTTTATTAGACTTAAAAAATCAGAAACTTTTTGTAACTATTTAGTCCAATCTGATCTATTGGAATATTTTTTTACTTAAGATCCCCGTTAGAATCTTTCTTTTATCCGCGACCGGACGTTCTAAGAAAGTACGACGGATTTTCAGTTCATAGTCTAATTCATTTTCCAGTAAGTGATTGACTTTAAAATTGAAGGCTTCCATGATAAATGAATAAAATTTAAAAGAACTGTTTTAAAAAAATCGTTTAAAAATATTTCTCCTGTGCTCCCAGTAGTCTAAATAAAAAATATGTAAAGGCACTTAAAATATGTAAACTTCTT
>JAHKBH010002135.1:0-2500 GCA_019049505.1 Pachyrhynchus sulphureomaculatus
TTCACACACATCTACATTATTACCTTCAACCTGAACCTAAATATTTTTAAAAAATCATTAAAAGTATTTTTTATGGAAAAAAATTATGAAAAATTTAACCTTTTTTTTAAAAAAAAATACCTTTACTGCAATTTTTTTTTTTTTTTTTTTGAGGTTCACGCACATCATATGAATGTTAATAATGAATTTAAAAAAACTCGCTTGTTTTAGATCAATTCATCAGAAGCTAGAGGTTACGCAATTTTACCACTCGCCGCACAACCTTGTCGGAAGACAGGGGCTTAACTCTGTTATTGTCTAATATTTAAGGGACTATACCAGTGTGATAATTTCAAAAAAATCCATTTTTTTTACATATTTCGATGCTTCTATATGTATAAAATAAGACGTCGAAGTATCAAAGTCGGCCTATGTTTATTTTTGAAAACACAGCTGTCGCCAGGCGCAGCTGCTCGGAGTCCATACTCATTTTTGGAAGCTTAACGTGAACCGGAGCCGGTATTAAAATTCCAATGCCGTGACGTCATCACGTAAATGAAAGTTAAGCATGTAATACTTCAGTGAACTCAAAATGGTCATAAAGGTAGGTACGTGGCAAGAGATCATTATTTATGTGTTACCCGTTAGTCATTCTTTTTTTTCTAAAAACTGTTTTTTTTGGAAATTTGCTGCCACCGTAACTCGAAAACCATTTATTTTTGCATGTTAAAGGCATGAACCATGGATTTTTTAATTGGACCAAAAATGTCAATTTGGCAAGCAAAAAACGGACACTCTTTTGGCGAAAATTTTATACTTTTTTTCTTTCTAAACACCATCATACTTAAAATTTTCAATATTTTTTAAAATCTATGGCTAATAGTATGGAAAATTATATCTACAAAGGGTACTAGGAAAGTTTTGAAATACAGCTGTGTTTATTTAATTTTTTCAAAGTAATTCCCTCTAGATTCAATACACCTCTCCATCCTCCGAAACCAATCTTTAAACCAGTTCTGCCAAGTTTCACTAGGGAGTAAAGCACACTCGTTGTCCCAAGCCCGCAGAAGGTCCTCATCACTGGAAAACCGCCTCCCTTTTAGTTTCATTTTCACATGCGGGAACAGTGCAAAGTCGCAGGGAGCAAGGTCTGGACTGTAGGGAGGGTGCTCGAGAAGTTTCAGTCCTGTCGTGGTCAAATATTCGGTACAAACTTTGGCGCGGTGAGCTGAAGCATTATCGTGATGGAGGAACCAGGTGTCCATTCTTGACTTTGGTCGCAGGTTCTTCATAGATCCAATGACTTTAGGCAGGCACTGTTCAGTATACCACTTAGCTGTGACTGTCTTCTGTGTGTCCAAAACGACACGTTCCACAATTCCACTCGATTTGAAAAATACAGCTATCATTTTCTTCTTTACAGATCGGGATTTTCTGACAACTACGGGTGTGTCCTCATCATCAAAGACCCCAACTTTGTTTTGAGCCTTGGTCGGCACATCGTAATAGTACAGCCAAGTCTCGTCACCTGTCACGATGTTGTTTACATACCATGATTGTCCCTTATCAAACTTTTTTAGCATCTCCCGGCACCAAGTCACAGGTCGTGTCATCTGCTCTTCAGTCAGTCGATGCGGCACCCAGAGAGAACAAAGTTTCTTCACGTGCAAATGATCATGCAGAATCGAACGAATTGCTGGTGCATTTAGGTCTAAAGTACCCTCTATCTGTTAGTAGGTCACTCGCCTGTCCTCGTCAAGCATTTTCCTCACAGCAGTAACGTTTTCCTCCGTAACTGACGTTCGTGGCCTTCCCGGCCTCTCAGCATCCTCCAGAGTGAAATTTCCCCTTTGGAATTCTCTATACCACCTGAATATCGTTGTACGATGTGGACAAACATCACCTAGTGCAAAAGTCATTTCTTCTAAGCACTGGTCTATGTTTAAACCACGCACGAAATTATAACGCAAAACTGCCCTTATCTCATTTCGTGACCACGATACCATCGCAAGCACTTTACACTCTCACTGCTAATGAATAACTGAGCCCATCGACTTGGCGCGGCGTATGAATATGTCTCAACATACAGCAACAAGCAGCTTCCTGCAATTCCTTGTTGCGTCATATTGTAAAACTTTCCTAGTACCCTTTGTATTTTAATAAACGTTTTGGTTTTTTTTAATGTCAGGCAATGTGGAAGCGCCAATAACGGCAGCAGTGGAACTACTTTTTTTTTCACCTGTCTCGTTACTGGGGCATAAGTCCCGTAAATTTTAATATTTTGGTCAAAAAAAATTTGTGTGTATTTGTAAACAAATAATAAATATGTACCCAACATTGTAAAACATTTGATGAAGTAATTTTCTTTAAAGAAATTCTAGAAAAATATCCTTATATTTAGTTACGCTGATATAGCCCCTTAAAAAAATTGTATTAAATTTAGTCTTAAGTAACAACAAATCATACCTAAAATTCCATTAATGTTACATAAAACGTTCACATAAAAAATATAAAAATCCAC
>JAHKBH010002135.1:7500-30438 GCA_019049505.1 Pachyrhynchus sulphureomaculatus
TAACTTAAATTATTATTATATTAATAAACACAAATTCAAAGAAAGAAAAAATAAGGAAACAGAACAAGATTAGTAGTCAATGCAGTAAATACAAAATAAAAGAAATAAAAATTACACATATGTCAACCCAAATGCCAACCACTCAACTACTGTTATATGCTTATTCCAGCTTATCATTGTAGAATTCCTCAAGTACATAGTACGCCTTTTTTTATAAGTAGGGCCCTAGTCTTTCGTCTAAAGACTCTCTCGCAATTCAATCCTCTCAATTTGAGAGGCAGATGATTATATATTTTTTTGCCATTATAAACAATTGCAGATTTGATCAGCTCCGTTTTCGGGGCCGGCAATGGCAGGACGAACGCTCGCCTAGTGCCGTGCCGGCTGACTGGCATTGCCTCAAGACGATGTTTTTTAAAGATGATGATAGCAGTTTCCAGGATAAATAGGGCACAAAGAGTAAGAATCCCTAACCTCGGAAAAACAATGGTCGACATGACTCTCGCAACCCAGCTCCCGAAATATATCTGATAGCTCTCTTTTGCAATACAAAAACAGAACTAAAGTGAACTCGGGAGCAGCAAGCCCAGAAAACAGATCCCATACCTCAAATGAGCCTCAACCAGTGAAAAATAAGAGGTTCTAGCTATATTCAGCCCCAGGCTACTTGCAATAACCCTAAGGGCATAGCAGCCTGAAGAAATTTTGCTGCAGATGTTGCCAATGTGATCCTCAAACCGCAGCGATGAGTCAATTATTAGACCGAGAAATGAATTCTTATCAGCTGAAGAGATGATCTCATTCTCAATATTAACATTCTCTATATTGCATCTAAAGCTCAGAATCCTTGTCTTGGCCATATTGAAGGACAGTTTGTTATCATCACACCAAGCCTTCATCTCAGATAAATCTGCCTGAACATCGGCCCGAAGTCTCCCCACATCCTTATTGTGCCACAAAATTGTGGTGTCATCAACAAAGATGGTAAATCTGCCAGCCACTGTCAAACGGGGCAGGTCATTAACATAGATCAAAAAACAATAGTGGTCCAAGTACAGAGCCTTGAGGGATACCCACACTGATCCCAACCCCTTCCGAGCACTGACCCTTAAAAGTCACTGCCTGGACTCGGCCCGACAAATACGACCGAAACCAATCCCAAGCTAACCCCCTAAACCCATAAATGTCCAGCTTTGACAGCAAGATCCCATGATCAACACAATCGAAAGCTTTCGTCAAATCACAAAACACCGCCGCAGCATGTTCACCAGAATTCAATTCGAGATAAAGTCGTTCGAGCAGATCAAAAATTGCATCGTTCGTGCTCCTCGAGGCTCGGAATCCGAATTGTTGCGCACTAAGTGCGCAAAGTGAAAGGTAGAGAGACAGCTGATGTCTGGAAGATACCAACAGAAGGCGCGAGGCATATTTTGTATGAATATTTGCATAGGAAAAAGCTGTCTCCGATGGCTGCCGGTCGAAGATTCAGACCGCTGTTTGGTACTGTTTGGCATAATCAAAAGGAGTTTTTGCGACAATTTGTTACGATGGAGGAAACATGGATCCACCACTATACGCCCGAGTGCAACAGGCGGATCCACAGAGTGGCTGGAACCGCATGAAAGCCGACTGGAACGTACAAAAACACAAACATCAGCTGCAAAGGTTTTAGCAAGTATTTTTTGGGATGCGCGTGGAATAATACTGATCGACTATATCGGGAAGGGGTTGAACAATTATCGAAGACTATTACATTGCTTTATTTGAATGGTGAAATCAAGAAAAAAAAAGACAAAATAATGCACCAGTTCACATCAACAAACTGAGCTATGAATTGCTTCCTCACTTGTCGTATTCACTAGATCTGGCCCCCAGTGATTATTACCTCCTTCCAAATTTGAAAAGGTAACTCCATGGATAAAGATTTAACTGAAATGAAGAAGTCGAACGGGAAACTGAAGCTTATTTTTAGAGAACTTGACAAATTGTACTATATGAACGGTCTCTGGATGTTGGAAAATCACTGGAACAAAGTATCACTCATGAAGGAAATTATGTTGAAGCAAAAAATCGATTATTGGCAAAAACATTGTTTTTTTCTTCAAAAGTCTTGGGAAGTTTCACCCCATGTAATGTTACTATATTCAAATACCAGTCGATTGTTTGAGAACAAAAGGTATTATGTTAAAAAACGCAGTAATATCAGTAAACACTACTACACAAGCGAAATACCAACCCGGGACCGTCCGACGTCATTTCCGGAGCTAATTCGCACTGTTCAGGATAAGCTAAAGGCGCTAAAACGACAGGAACTAATTCTTTGGGAAAGTCTTTTTGTAAAGTGTTTAAAAAGGTCGTGTGTATATCGTTCGTGAGGCCAACTTCCTTTGGAGTTTCTAAGATGGCCGATAAAATGAGGTGGAGAACTTCGGGGCTGGTTTCGTGAAGTCCGCCTTCGTGTTGCCTACTACTGCCCTCAGTATCTAGAGAGAAAAAAAATAAAACATTATTAGAACAGATAGTAAAACTTAGTTAAAAATGGTTGTGACAGCAGAAACTGACAGATTTCTATACAGATTATTAAAATATTACCACTATACCAAACACTATTTCTGCTCTTGACGCGCGTTTTGCTAAACATATTAGCTTCATTACAAGCGATGATTGATCTATTTATACTTAGCCTAGCCTCTGAATTACTCAAGCAAAACCAATAGCATGGGCAGAGTCATTAGTTCTGGTCAAGTAACCAGTAAAGGGGACTATAAGAAATAGACCCTTTATCTTTATTTAAAATGAGATCTTGTAATGTTCTTTAAAATTTTAAATTCCATCGTAAATTGTCCAGAACTTTTATCTCAGGTTAATTTGTGTGCACCCTCCTCTCGAGTCTAGATCTTGTTATGAAGGTATTAGCTCCATAGGTTGTCCTATGATAAGGTTTGAAGGACAACGTAGATCTAGTATGTCTAGAGTCTAGACATACTAAATCTGCATTGTCCTTCTTCAAACCTTATCATAAGACAACCTATGGAGCTAATACCTTCATGACAAGATCTATGAGCATTGTAAATAACTGCCCATCACTGGACTTGTTCTCCAGCTCCTTGTCTCTTTTTAAGAGGCAGATCGGGGTTCTTTTCTGAATTTCTTAGTTTTTTAAGTGTCATTTATAGATATAAACTTTTGTACTTTGTCTTTATGAGTTGATTGGGCATGTCCCATAAATAAATAAATAAATAAATAAATAATAAAATCAGTGGGGCTCAATTAAACGTTACTGGAACTTTTAGAATCATTTGAACAAATTACCAAATATTTCAGCACTTCACTTTGTATAATATCAGAAGCGATGCCAACAATTTTGTCATTAAATAAATATTTATTGGAAATCCGAGGTTTCTGGTTTTTTTTTAATTAAAAATTCCTTTGTACTTTCAAACTTTGAACCGCAGTATAAATTAAGTGCATCTTATACTTATTATGTTATAAATTTGCCTATTTAAGGGATTACATACACCTGAAATTTAGAAAAATTCGATTTTTTTTATGGATTTTTATTCTTTAAATTATTCAAAAAAATTTTTAAGAAAATTCCAGTCCATTACAAAGTTATAGCATTAAATATGACCTGGCGTCGGATTCGGACCGCTACCTTTTTTCAAACACTATCTGCAATATTACTCAGTCAATTTTTAATATTTTTTCACTTGTTTTTTTTTAACTCTTAATAACTACTTTTTCTACAAAATATTTAGAGGTTTTTTTAATTTTTCTAATAGATAATTTTTTTATAAATAATTAAACATAAACTTTTTGGATGAAAATTGCATACTAATCTTTGAAACGTCGTAAATTTTTTATTTTTGAAAAAAACAATTTTTAACTACTACATTATTCTATAAGATTAATTTTTAGTGTTCTGTACGAAACAGTTATAAGATCACTTCGGTGTCTGTCCGTCTGTCACACCCGATTTTCTCAGAAACTATTTGACGTAGAAAGTTGGTACTACTATAGAAAATGATGGCGTCATCAGAACCGTGTAGTTTTGAAAGTTCAAATTTGGCTTAAGAGGTTAGTTTCGGGGGGAAAAATCGGCCGTGAAAAAAAATTTTTTTACTAGGTGAACGAGTGGAGTGTCAAATAAAAGCTTGTAAAAACACGAGTTCAAAAATATATATAATTTTTTACATGTGCAAACTTTTCTTCGTATTATTTTGAAAAAAATCGCGAAAAAATCGCTGTCCCCCCCTCTATCTCGAAAAGTACCGATCCAAAAATTTTGAAAAAATTCTGGAATATTCTCCACGGGGGTGTAGATTGAACGAAAATTATCACGAGTGCATTACCTTTAATAATTTATCTAGTATATGCAAAAAAACAAAAATTTCAAAGTCAGTTTTCAATAAAGATCAAAAACAAACTTTGTTAAAAACTCATTTGGGGTGTGTTTTATGAAGTCACTGATCATTTTATACCTCTGTACCATATTAAGTATCATTCCTAAGGTTTCCAAACACATAATAACTGAATTCTTGACTACTCAGCTAAGTCCCAATATTAGTACCCGTCAGTTTGGGTTTTCGGGTGGCAAAAGTGCGGATCTGAATCTGCTGTCATATGTCGACTTTGTGTCTGGCGCTTGGGAGAGGGGAACTCAGGTGCATTCGATCTATACTGACTTTTCCAAGGCGTTTGACAGGGTAAAACCATGTTGTTCTTGTGTCCAGGTTAAGGAGGGCGGGTGTTGGAGGAGTGATGTTGGATTGGCTTGCCTGCTATTTGACTGGACGTGCACAGACTTTCCGCTTCAATAACTACTTATCAGATAGTATACATGTCCCTTCTGGAGTTCCTCAGGGATCGCACTCAGGTCCTCTTCTGTTGAACTTATTTATTAATGACTTGACTCATCATTTTGCACATAGTGAGGTCCTCTTTTTTGCCGATGATTTAAAGTTGTATATTGAGGTATCTGTATTTGATGATTATTAGAAACTTCAGACAGATTTGAATCAGCTTGTATCTTGGTGCAAGGACAATGGTATGGAGCTAAATGCAACTAGGTGCCATTCTATCGTTTTCAGTAAGTCCCGGACTCAGTTGGATTATCCATACAAGATCGGGGATGCTGTTCTTGAACGAGTGTCTGAAGTCAAAGATCTAGGGCTTATTATTGACTAAAAATTAACTTTTATACCTCATATACAAAATATCGTTTCCAAGTCTCTCCAGCTTTTGGGATTTATTAAACGTATTTCACTGGGCTTTAATTGTATAGCTGCAATCGAGCAGCTGTACTGTTCACTGATTAGAGCTCGCTTAGAATATTCCTGCAGTGTATGGAGTCCTTGCTATAAGATTCATGTTCAATGCATTGAGAGAGTGCAGCACAAAATTCTGAGACACATTGCCTTTAAGATCAATAGCCCTGAGCTTACCTACCCTCAGATAGAATCTGAGCTTCACATTCAAACTTTACAAGATCGCAGAGTTGCTATCGATCTCAAAATGCTTTGTAATATGTCCCTTTTGCTG
The DNA here is from genome assembly GCA_019049505.1 of Pachyrhynchus sulphureomaculatus. Taxonomy (NCBI): domain Eukaryota; kingdom Metazoa; phylum Arthropoda; class Insecta; order Coleoptera; family Curculionidae; genus Pachyrhynchus; species Pachyrhynchus sulphureomaculatus. Next base: position 13,042 of record JAHKBH010002135.1, read on the forward strand.
GACAAAATTGGTGCATGTACCTTCCAGGGTGACCCGTTCGAGGCATACTTTTTTTGTGCCATCCCACAGGACCAACTACGGATGCAATAATTTTGTATCTAGGTCATGTCACCTTGCCAATGAGCATCCCGGTCTGGACTTTTTCGTAGGAAGATCTGTTTTTTATAGACAGTTGTGTGGAGTATGATGTGCATTTTGTTACTTATTGTTACAGTCATTATTTCCTTTTCTATTTTTATTATTATAATTTTCTTTTTTTTCCATTTTCTCTTTCCCTCAATCTTATTCTAAAATTTTCTTTTTTACTTTATTGTCGTCTTAAGACATTTTATTGTATTGTTTTAAAAATTGAGCATTGCTAGTTAATATAATTTTTTGTGACAAGGAGAAATCCGCCTTATGGATTCTGGAGCAGTCTGCATCACCATAAGGGTGGCCCAAAGTGCTCCAGGTATGTGGGGCTCTCCAACCTGAAGGGTTAGCATACCCACTAAAACTCCTTGTGAGCCGGGAAAACCCTTTACTCCTTTTACATGACTGATCTTGTTATATGTCTAGATTTGCCCGTTAATAATAATAATAATAAAAAATATACTTAAAAAAGATTTTTTTATAATTTAAAATACAATAAAAATATATAATCGCCATTCTTTTGTACTGTTTACTTAATAACCTTTAAAATATTTTTTTAAATATACAGTCCCTGGCCAAATTATTAGACGCACTGTATTTTTTTTAGTAATTTTATGTTTCTTAAGAGTTTTTATGCAATAATGGTATATTTAAACTACAATATTATTGATTTTTATTTAAAAGAATTGTTGTAGACTACATATTTGTATTTATTTTTAACATATGGCAACACTGTGTTGACAAAGTGATACATGAACGTAAACAACTACAAACCTGTATCAGTCGCGATCGGAATCGAGTCAGGTACGGACGTGTTTCTGTGGCTTTATGGACTGTGATTGTTTGTTTAACAGTTTTATACTACTCAGTTATTAGTTTATTTTGTATGCAGTGTTTTAAAAAAGTAATTGGACTATTTTCATTATGGGTAGAAAAGGCGATCTTTCACCACGTAAAAAAGCTGAAGTGAAGGCCCTTGTGATTGCGAAAACATTTACAACCCGAGAAATATCACGAAGATTGGAGGTTTCTGAAGCTAGTGTACGACGCATAAAAAAGAAAATTGACGTCAGGGAAGGAATTAAGCCCGAAAAGAAAGAAAAATGCGGTAGAAAACCAATTTTCACTCCACGGTCAGAGAGATGTTTGAAGAAAATTTGTGTAGAGAAAACAGATTTGCTACCACAAAGGTAATAAAATCACAACTCCAGGATGCTAGCGTAAATGCTTCTGAGCGCACTGTTCGAAGAAAATTGAAAGAATTAGATTTTAAGGCCTGTCGCCCCGCCAGGAAGCCCAAGTTAACAGCTGCAATGAAAGCAAAGCGCCTGAAGTGGGCCAAACAATGGCAAGACAAAGATGTGGACTTCTGGAGATCGGTAAGATACAGCAATTTAATCAATAATTGATACATTATTATCATTTTCAGTTAAATAAAGCAAATAAACATGGAAGTTTATATATTTTTCCTATTTTTGACAGGTCTGCTTCAGTGACGGAAGCACATTCGAAATTTTGCAGAATAAAGCTCAGTATGTGCGTCGTCGTCATGGAGAAAAGTTTCATCCTGATTGTGTCGTCCCGACGGTTAAACATCCCACCAAACTGATGATTTGGTCAGTCATCAGCGGTAAGGGCACTGGACGTCTGTACGTCGTCAAAGGAATAATGAGGCAAGATCAGTACAAAGAAGTATTACAAAATCGGTTGATTCCGCAGCTCAGAGAATGGTTTCCAAATGGGGAACCATTCACTTTCATGCAAGATGGAGCTCCCTGCCACACTGCTCGGTCTGTTAAAGCTTTTTTTGGCAGAAAAAAATATCCCTCTGTTGGATTGGCCCTGATATGAACCCCATTGAAAATGTGTGGGAGCTGATGAAAAGAGAAGTGGCTAAAGATGTGTTTACCAACAAAACCCAGCTCCTAGAAAAGATTATTCATGTGTGGAATCATCATCCTCAAATGCAGGAGACAGTACAATCTTGCATTGATAGCATGCCGCGCAGAATTAAAGCTTTGATAGCGGCTAAAGGTGGCTCAACTAAATATTGATTTTTACTAACATTAATTTCACTTTTCTTTAAAACTTAATAAACTTATGCTTTTCTAAATTAATGCTGTTTTATTTATGTCAAATAAATAGGTAATTGATTGGATAATATAAAAATAAAAAACAAATCAATTTAAAATAATAAAACAGTACAATATCACTCGGTAATTAATATTTTACATGAAATCTTGCAGTGCATCTAATAATTTGGCCAGGGACTGTACATACTTTTTGCAGTACCCAGGTTCCCCTTAAAAAACTTTAATTTTTTACAGTTCAAAAGTAACATAAATGGAGTGTATAGATAACCTATTCTAGTCATGAGACTCTGCTAGATCTGTACATCGTAAATTTCCCTCGTGGAATATTTTCATAGATCATAATGAATTATTTTTAGCTCTGCTGTATTCTGAATCAGATAGTGAGAACGGTAATCAAAATTATTTGTATGCTGAATGAAATAATTTTGCAGGCTCCATTTTAATAACTCATACCATATGACATTATTTTGATGCAATTAGTAAGTAGGTCACGAGAGAATCAGAGCATATGCGGATTTTTGTCATAGTGTTTAAATATTTAAATTTATCATTAGTTAACTTTATTCTCTAAGAAAATTTAATGAGCAAAACTTTCAGATCACTTACTATATAACTTTGTACTAGTTGAGGGACAGTTGTTCGTAAATGGGTTTGGGCAAGACTTGCGACTTCGGCAATGGATGAGTGGCGTAGCGCAAGCGCAAATAACACTTCTTGTACAGCCGAAAGCCGTAAACACTTGCTTAACTGCTGGAAGAACTGGGGTTCGACTTTAAGATTCTAAAAAAAAATACTTTCTTGGGCATGTATTTGTTGACATCCCCGCCGATATCCTCAGGATATGAAAAAGGGTAAAAGCCCTTTCTCAAGCAGGGAGAAGAATGATTAAAAAAAAAAAAACTTATGTTCTGGGATGTCAAAATTCTCAAAGTGCTCTAAGCATTAAGTAGGAAATTAAATAGCAATATTTTTTCAATTTTAGAAGAAAAGATTTAAGAAACAATAGGGTTCAAATATGAAAAAATTGATTTTTTTAACATAGCTCAAAAGTTCGAGAATATAGAATATTTTTAGTAAAATTTTGGTACGTGAGCTTCCTAAAAAATGGGTTTTTTCTTGAAATAGGTCTAAAGTGGCCTAATTTTGAAAGATGGGCTTTTTTCTCGGGGCGATTAATAAACATTAACCTATATCACTCACAACTGCTGCTAGCCACTGATCGAAACTGTCAGTCCGTTCACACTGTTGGGTGAAATGTAGAGGTCACTAGAGAATGAGGTTAAAAAATTCTTTCTGCGTATGTTCTTTTTAATTTCTTTTTTCATACGAAAAAAGAATAAGAGCAGCTCATCTCATTGGTTGATGCTTTCCTTTAGAAAAAAATATATATCAAGTTTTTGAATTCAGTCAGAGTGTCGAAATTAATGTAATTGTTTAATTTTTTTGATAATAACCAGTGGCGTGGTAGGCTTATGTACGCTTATGTATTAATGTTTATATGCAAAAAAAGTGCAAAAACGGCCTCTCCCCGATTTTTTTTCGTAAGTCTGTCAAATGAGACTATTTAGGCCTGTTGAAAAAAAAACTCCCCTTTTTTTGAAAAGCCCGCCTACCGAAATTTTACCATATTTTCTATTGACGCGTCTGGGGCATGCAGCATCTGCTCAAAATACCTGATCAGGTGATGCCTTTTCGACTGGCATAAACGGGTTTCTATGAAAGAACATTATTGAAAAGATTAAATAGAATTGTAAACTGGCTCTTTATTGTATTGGCAACCCTAAAGATGCAATTTTAGGAATCAATTGAATGTAGTGAGCTTTACATTTTTAAACTTAATATATAACGAAATTGGGTTTTAAATCTTAAACGTGTTTTTCTTGAAACCATGTTTCTCACAAACACGGTTTTTATTTAGTTATCGCTTAAGCAAATGCAAACTTACCTTTTCGTTTACTAATGGATTATCTGTGATGTAACAAATGGCCGTTAATAACGATGGTGTATTCAACAGCCGGGAACACTCGTCCAAGAGTACTTGGACGTGCGGTGAAGGAGCAGCAACTTTCGTAATCAATTGTTCAGAAAAGTCCACTGAGGAAAATAAACATTGGACCAAGTGACGGTCCGCCTCCAGACCATGCAAACTGACTACCTAAAGATCAAATATTAGGAATATACAAGTTGCTCCTAACATGATGCTAATACAACAGTGTTAAACAAATTTATAAGTCTTATTTCTAATTTTTTATGTACTCTGTTTACTCAAAGTTAAAGATACTGAGTTTTTGCACCTCATTTCTTCACTCAATATAAAGATGAAATGAATACTGATCTCATATATTTGGCTGTGGCAAAAAAAAATGATTCAGAGCTTCAATTTACTATAATGTATTTAAAATAATTATTATTTGCTTATAGTTACACTTAGATCATTTATGAGCCCCTTATGTGTACCATTGTTAATTCTTTTATTAAAATGTGCAACTTTTTTTTTGTTCTATCTAAGACTGTCAAAATCTTAATGAATAAAACAATAAAAAAATAATTAAAAACATGTTTTATTAAGTATCGCAGAAGAAGTACTCTTAATAACTTGTTTATTTAATATTATCAGAATTATCAAAATATTTAAAATAATTTATTTATATAATAATTGCACAAACAAATTTCTTTGACACATCTGTGAAAACTAAGATTAGGACCAGTCAATTCATAGAATTTTATTTCTTTCTGTAGTTAAGGGGCACCATTTTACAATACTGGAAACAAAAAAGCACAAAAAAGACGTTTATAGCAACCAGGTGGGACTAATATTCCATACTGGCAATACAACCAAATCCTCGTTGATATATAATCTCTATGTTCTTTTGTTTAGAGTGTTGTAAAATGGTGGCACCCCTTAATTAGAAATGGAGAGTCCTGCTGCTTGAGCACATCTACCAATTTTTTATTTGATTAACATTTTAAATAAATTATGTTATTTTCAAGAGCTGAAGCAATGAGGTCTGAATCTATATCTGCATCCCTAAAGGACATATAACTCTGAAATTAAAGATTTAGAAATTAAAAAAAAAAAAACACACCTATTTTTATTGTAATTTGTTATAACCCTTGGACTATGTCAAATTTTTAATCATTTTATCAACATCAATATTTTTTTCAGGAGTTTAAAGCTTACCAAAATCCTTAGTTTATTGTAATTAAAAACTAAGATTACTTAGTTTTTAATTTTGTAGATACAAAAAGGCTTAAACTATAAATTTTGTATAACTTATTGAAAATAAGAATTAATATAAACTTAATAAATTTCTACCTCTATCATAGGTTACAGGATTATATGTAAAAAGAAACCTATACAAAAGATATTTGACAAATTTGTTCTTGTTCAAATCTACAATATGACTTGTTAGGACAGACAATTATAAATCTCCTACAATAAATAACCAGACTTTCTAAAAACTTTCTAATGTTATTTCTAAAAGTCTAAAATTTGTAATGTTACTTAGTTATTAGTATTAATTAACGCGAATAAATGTGAACAAATCCGAAAAAAAAATTACTTTTTTACCAAGCCAATTCGCCCTTCATCCCCCTAAATTCTTTGTAGTGGTTTGAAACTAAATACAAATTTATGCCCGACTATAAACTAGAATTCCGATTTTATCAGTATTATAACTTTGCTTAAGTAAAAAAAAACAGAATTTTTTATTATAAATACCTTTGTTCATGCTTCTCGAGTCAAATAACGAAAAATGAAGGAAAATATCAAAATGGCGTCGCGCACTCAACCTGTCAAAATTGGACTGCCTGCGAGCCAAATTTTTTTTTTGAAAAAAACCTATTTACGTACCTTTGTTAATTCTCCTACTACTTGTTTGTAGTTCTTTTTTGTTAATGTAGCAATTAAATAACTGATTTGTGACAAAGTAAAAGACAACGAATCAAGGTTCATAGTTCCATGAACACGGCCTCGAAAGCTTCAAAAGTATTTGAAGCTTTCTTCGGTAAGCACTCGCACTTTAACCACAGAGTCTTATGAGTTTTTAAAAAGTAACTAAATTTTAAATGGTCCAAGACCATCATCGAGTCTTTAATTAACTTCCACTTTCTTAATTTATAAAAATCATCTTAAGAAATTACCGTCAGTCACACAATCACACTTCTCGCACCTCTTCGTTCGAGTGAGGTCGTTAGAGTTCGAGATTTGTGAATCTGATGCTGTCACTTGTCTTAAAATTAGTGAGATGCATTGATAGTCAATGTTGCCAATGATCAAAAATTATAAGCCCTAAAGCTAAAATTGCATGTGCCAAATTAGTGATTTCTGGCAAGAAGTTTATTAATTCACTACGATAGATTCCTATATAGTTTTAAACGTTTCTAAACTACATAATTTCTGATTACTACTTTCTAACCAGAGGTTGTTCACCATATTTCATAGTGTGCGCAACCAGTGACTGACACACATGACACAACTACACATTATACTAATATGCAAAATATTATGTTCACCGGGGAATCCTCCGTGTGTAAGCTATCTTTTTAGTGTTCCGTACGGAACACTTATAAGATCACTTCGGTGTCTGTCTGTCTGTCTGTCTGTCACACCCGATTTTCTCCGAAACTATTTGACATAGAAAGGTGAAATTTGGTAATAATATAGGACTTGATGGCCTCATCAGAGCCATGTAGTTTTGAGAATTAAATTTTGACTTAAGGGGTTAGTTTTGGGGGGTGAAGTCGGAAGTGAAAAAAAAAATTTTTTACTAGGTCATCGAGTGTGGTGTCAAATGAAAGCTTGTGAAAATACGAGTAAAAAAATATATATAATATTATACTTGCGCGCACTTTTCTGTGTATTATTTTTAAAAATTCGCGAAAATCGTTGTCCCGGGCCTTATCTCGAAAAGTACTTATCAAAAAATTCTGGAATATTTTCCACGGGGTGTAGATTGAACGAAAATTATCACGAGTGCATTACCTTTAATAATTTATACGGTATATAAAAAAAACAAAAATTTCAAGGTCATCAGATTTCGGTAAAGATTGGAAACAAACTTTGTTGAAAACTCATTTGGGGTATATTTTGTGAAGTCACTGATCATTTTATACCTCTGTAACAAATTTTTTTTATTTTTAAAAGCAATCAACGTACGGAACACTAATTGCGCAAGTTCAACTTGCACTTGACCGGTTATTTTAATTGCATTATCCAAATTGTTTCTAAAATTAAACGCGTCAACTTACTTCCTACAAAAGTCAGTTGATTGGCTCTAAATATTTTTATTTCATTGTAAGCATGCTTAAAATAGGGTATTCCTATTTTTTTTTTTACAGGAAGAAATCCGCCTTATGGATTCGGGAGCAGTGTGCGTTACTATAAGGGTGCCCCAAAGTGCTCCAGTTATGTGGGGCTCTCCAACCTGAAAGGTTGGCATACCCACTAAAACTCCTTGTGAGCTGGGAAAACCCTTTACTCCTTTTGCATTTCTGAGATTTTAATGTCTAGATGTATGTTTTTTAACTCTAAGGTTAATTTTCTATGATTAGAACCATAGACATAGAGGATGAACCGAGTATTAACTTCATAAAATTGACCACTCTCTAGAAAGAGACAAAGTGATTGTGCGGCCAATACCTGTCTTTTTCTGTAGGCCTGTAATAAACAAGGCGCTGTACCCCGAGACGGAATTCAAGGCGAGAAAAGTCCCATACCCGATTTTAGTTCAAATAGAACACTTGGAAATATTACATTTAAGAGCGCCGTAGCTTAGCGGCATTCTAAAAAGAGACAGCTACTGGCCACTCATTCGCTTTGTCTGTCTCACACTTTTGCGTCCATATTTACTTCACAGCGGGATACGGAACACTCAGTCCATCCTCTATGTCTATGATTAGAACTAACCTACCTTATCCTAACTTAAAGCTAACTTAACCTAAATCCCCAAGTTCCGGGGAGTGTTGAGTTACAATTGTATTCCTAATAATTAATGGCATTAAAACAAATTTACAAAATTCTACTATCGGACATCGATTTCTCGTCGTTCTAGGTAAGGTTGGAACCCAAAATAACCTGTTTTTCTGGTTTTTGTTCATAACAGTGTTTAGCGAGTTCAAATGGTTTTGAGAATTAAACGTGCTAAGTTGTTCTATAAAAATTTTGAAACAATTTTGTTTCGCTTCAAACTCATTTAAAATAACATTTCTTCTTACTAGTATCATTTAAACCTTTTTTTTTTATTTTCAGGTTCCAAAAATCCTGTCTCTCACCATCGAGTTTTCATCGATTACCATTTTTCAAAGTGTTCAATTAGTGTTTGGTGTCATCATTTTTTTCGTGGATATTACCGATGTGATGAACGTACCCTCAAAGAAAAACATGTTCATTTCAATTTCGTTTTTTAATTCGATTGACGTATCCTTATGCACAGTGCGTTTGAATATTTGAATTTGACATTTCACATAAAAACCAACGGTCATTACATGTGCTAAACGGTTTGTCGTTCGCATTTGATAAGTTGTAGGTCTTTAAGCGTAAAATGCAAGATGTATCGGAACTCTTTAAAAGACATTTTAATGCACTACATAAGGGTACCTCTATAATTAAGTCCGTTCAAGATCGTAAAGAAGTTCATAACAATGCTAGGAAAGCAAGGAGAGATACGTTAACATTTGTAAGACGAAATATCGATAAAAATCTGAGCCCAGTTAATACCCCAACTCCCGGACGACACATTAATACAGGAAACCATAGAAGGAAAATTGAAATAACTAGCAATGTACTTGATAAAAATACCCTATTGATGTTGATGTCGATGCGAAGTTAGAATTAGTAGGTTAAAAGATTGGAGATGTTACAAAAATGGAAGGCGGATAAAGCTAAGCGCAAGGAATTGGAAAAAGCTAAAGCTAAACCAATATTTAAAGTATACCATGTATCTTCTTTAACTTCAAATATAGAAAATGCCAATAAACTTATAAAAGGTATATACATATCTATTTCTTCACTGTTAAGTTAGGAAAGAGTATAGAAAGTGATTAAAATGAATTGTTTTAAATTTATTTAAACACTCTTTAAGTCAATTTCAATACCTAAAGTTTATCTGATAATAGGCTTTAAACTCTTGGGTCTAGCTTAGAATGACTTATCAAAAAAAACTTGGAAGTTCTAAGGCCATAACAAACTCGAAAAAAAAAAAGTGTTGTTCTCACTAAGGCACACCCTGTTCCTTCTTTGGGAATTAGACCTCCTCCACTTTAAAAATTCTTAAAAGTATTTTTTTAATACCAAAAGCTTAATTTTAGCTTTTTAGATCTTTTATAGATAAGATACAGATCTCTGCCTTGTGTACTTTTGGCTCTTGAATCTAGCATGGAAGAAATTCTCAGAAAAAAAATCATATTTTTGGGCGGAACACACTTTGTAAATTGAAGCTCCATGACTTTGAAAACCAGTACGAGGCTAGTTTGAAAAGTCCGTGCAAAAATAAAAACTACTTAGGTGTTTGGGGGGGTAAACCTTTTTTATTTTTCGATATAGTCTCCTTTTAGGCTTATACACTTCATCCAACGATGTTCTAGTTTGTTGATCCCTTCGGAATAATAGGATTTGTTCAAGTCTGCAAAATATCCATTAGTGTCTGCAATCACCTCCTCGTTTGAATAAAATCTTTGTCCCACCAGCCATTTCTTCAAATTGGGGAACAAATAGTAGTCCGAGGGAGCCAAGTCTGGAGAATAGGGGGGATATGAAACGAGTTGGAATCCTATTTCCATTAATTTTGCGACCACAACTGCTGAGGTGTGTGCTGGTGCGTTGTCGTGATGGAAAAGGACTTTCTTGTGGGCCAATCGCGGGCGTGTTTCTTGCAGCTCGGTTTTCAAACGGTCCAATAACGATGAATAATATTCACCTGTAATAGTTTTACCCTTTTCCAGATAGTCGATGAGGATTGATGACGATTGATCCAGATGACGATTCCGTTTTTGGTCAAGCGTGAGCAATCGCGGCACCCATCTTGCGGATAGCTTTCTCATGTCCAAATGTTTATGCAAAATATTATGTACCCGTTCAGTCGAGATGCCCACAGCACTAGCAATCTCACGCACCTTAACTCTTCTGTCATCCATCACCATATCATGGATTTGATCAATGATTTCTGGAGTCGTAACCTCCACAGGCCATCCAGAACGTTCAGCGTCACTTGTGTCCATATGGCCAGTCCGAAAATTTTGAAACCACTTATAAACTGTTCTAATCGAAGGTGCAGAGTCACCATAATGTTTATCAAGCTTCTCTTTAGTCTCCTGAGGGGTTTGCCTTTCATAAAGTAATGTTTAATCACCACACGAAATTCTTTTTCGTCCATTTCTTGAAAATCACTCGACTTCCTTGATTCACACGAATGCCAAACACAAAGAAATAGACCAATATGGCTGAAACTTGGTGTGCGTTCATTCAAGAGATGCTACTAACTAAACATGACCTCGATACGCGCCGGTGGTGCCATCTCTCGGACTTTACACGGACTTTTCAAACCAGCCTCGTATATTGCTTTACAGTTATTATTCTCATTTAAAGCAGTAGTGTGGGCCACTGTTTTATTTTTTTGGTGATTTGTTATTACCCCCAGAGCAGATATGTGAAATTATAAGTCTTTTTGATAATATCTTCTAACATATGCTAGACCCCAAAAAACCAAAGTTTATCCATCCAGCCTTACGATAATTCATTATGAATAGATACTATAATTTTATCCTCACTTCATATTATAGCACATAAGCCATATTTGTCAGGTTAGAAGGAAAACTCCATAAGCCAAATTTATAATTTTTTGACTTGGTATTTTTTTTATGGACTTATTTTGATCAAGTAATTTTTACGTAAATGCCCAATATGATTTCCACATTCTACAAAAATGTCAAAAGACTAGAGAGTCTCTTTACAACTTAGTATCTCTCTCAGTTGTTAATTAAGTTAAGCAAGTTTTGATTCTAAAGTAATTATATGACAGTGAAGGTAGAAGTGTAGTAGCATTAAACTATACCTTCTTAACTATTTGTGTTAGTAAGAGACAGAATCAACCAATTAACTTTGATTAACGAACAAACTGAATTTAGCAACAGATACTAAACCTACTCTTTGTCATTTTTGTTATATTTACAAAAAATAATCTTGTGCAAACATTCTTTTTTTGGACAGTAAATATATGGCTGGGGGATAGTCACTTTAGTTCTGACTATCTAATTTTATTATATAACAACATTAAAGATAAATGCAATTTTTAATTATGGAGAATCTACTAATTTATATGCCGTCATAATCACCACATCACTATTGACTAGAAAGTGCAAGTAGAAGGTTTTCAAGCCTAATCCAAAGTACTTAACTATTATTTATGATGCTAAGTGGTATGCTTTAAAATTTTCGCAAAAACCTGTATTATAATAATACATTAGGCAATATATTATAACTCAAGATACTCTAAAGAGTAGGTTTTTTGTAACTATATGTGGCATTTAAATTACAGTAAAAATTAAAAATTAAGATTAATCCTATTTTACAAATATGATTTTTAGTGTCCCATATAGAACACTTATAAGATCACTTTAGTGTCTGTCCCACGGTCTGACTGGGTGTCACACCCCATTTTCTCCAAAACTATTTGATATAGAAAGTTGTACTTTGGTACTAATATAGGAATTGATGGCCTCATCAGAGCCACATAGTTTTGAAAATTAAATTTTGACTTGAGGGATTAGTTTTGGGGCTGAAATCGGAAGTGAAAAAAAAAAATTTTTTACCAGGTCATCAAGTGGGGTGTCAAATGAAAGCTTGTAAAAACACGAGTTGTGCACACTTTTTTTTGTATCATTTTTAAAATATCGAGGGGAGCACTTATCTCGAAAAATATTGATCAAAAAATTCTGAAATATTCTCCACAAAGTGTAGATTTAATGAAAATTATAATGAGTCCATTACCTTTAATAATTTATCTGGTATATAAAAAAAAACAAAAAATTCCAAAGTTATCAATTTTCAGTGAAGATTGGAGAAAAACTTTGTTGAAAACTTATTTGCAGTGTGATTTGTGAAGTCCTTGATCATTTTATACATCCATAACAAAAATTTTTGTTTTAGAAGCAATTGACATACCGAACACTAATTGCACAAGTCCAACTTGTACTTGATCGGTTTTATTTAGTGTATTAATCAGGGAGGTGTACAAGGTTCCAGTTTATTTGAAATAAATAAATTAAGTAATTTTTCAAATAAATTTTAGGCAAACCAATAGTTCTAGGCTCAGTAAGTAAACAGTCTCAGTTTGCGCCTCCAAATCACAAATTTAGGCCACCAAAAGGTATTAAACCACTGAATTTTGATACATCTGTAACTGAAACAGAAGCTTTTGGCTTATCTGGTACAAGTACATTAGGCGAGTTGAAAAGTACTTTACAACAAAAAACAAAGACTGAGCCTACAAGTACCTTGAATAAGTTGAAAATAATTCCACAGCATAAAACAAGGACTGAGTCTGAAAGTACTTTGAATAAATTGAAAAAACCTCCGCAGCAGAAAACAAAGACTGATCCTAAAACCACATTCAGTAGATTAAAAAGTACTCCACAGCTTAAAACTAGAACCGATGCTGTTATTACGAAAGTTTTGGCAGAATGTTCCAGCAGCAAATCAAAGAGTGAGTTTTACCATAAATAAATGATTAAAAATTTGATAAATTATATACCTCAGTAGTTCCCTAAAATATTTGGAAATAATAAGTTTATAAATAAAATACTTTGGTCTTATATTGGACAATACATTACATATGAAGCAAAAAATTAAAAAAAATCAGTTTTTTAGTTCAAAAGTTATCTTCAGACTTCTGAGAGTAGTCAAAAAAAATCCAAGGCTGGCAGGTGGGTATGCAGGTAGGCATCTTTCTTTTTTGGCAGCACTCCTCAGAGATCTACCCATTTTCTGTAAACTACTGTTTTACATAAAAATAAAATACTAAGTACCTCACCATTATTAACACAAAATTTAAGAAAAAACTAATATTTAAAAAAAAAATAATAATAAAGAGTACATAATATTCTTAATCTTAAAAAGTTAATACTAATGAATGTTGTCCCTCTAAACACAAAATGCAAGAGATGGAAGCAATATGTAATTAATATCTACTTAATACACAACATATAATACATAATCATATAAAATTAAACAAAATTTTTAAACATGTGTTGCACTTAAAACGAAGCTTATTAGGAGAGTACCTAACACAAAAAAGTTAAGTACTCTCTTTCAAAATTTAACTTAACACAAAAAAATCTGCAGATTAATGCAATCTGCAATTTGAAATTACAAGCAATAAATAAAAAACAGGAAACAGTGAATTTCCTCTAGCGAATCCGTAACAACCACAAAAAAACACGTAATTCGTCAAATGCCTTTTTTAAAACTAAAATTTGAAAATGAAATGTAATTTAATGCGGCTGCTCAAATAAACTTTTCCGCAGAGACGCGCGACCGATGAAGCGCACGTGCAACGTCGTGACAGTATGATTGGGTTTTTTCCTCGTGACCTACGTGGAAGTCATGCGCTAATAAGAAAGCGCGACTTGCCCCAAATTTACAATAGTTTATTCATAATAGCTTACGATATCATAATAGTTTACAAGATTAATTTACAACATACTAGAGTAACTGAATGTCAGAATTTTGTACTGCACCTAGGTGAGTATATACTAGATATGTATATACTAGATATAATCTAAAAAGAAAAAAAAATTACAAAACTTAAAAATCACTTGAATTATATAAAAATACAATAATTAAAGATTACCTACAATATGTATATAAACATCATTGCAATTTCACAAAATAATATTATTAACCAATGGAACCTCACTTTGAATTTAGCTAAATTTTTACAAATAAATACCCTACATGCACTGTTAAACGTATACAGTCTTGTTAAGGACCTAATTTCAAAAGGGAGCAGGTTATAAATAACACATTTTTCAAATTTCTCGCCTCCAAGAATGCTTAAAAGGATATGTAATGTGATATACAGGAAGCAACCTCAAATGTTTCCACAACTTTTACACCTATATGTTTAAATAGAAATAATTAATTTGTTCATTATTCAACCAATTGTTAAAATTATAAAAGAATATTATCTCTTAATCTTAAAAAGTTGTTACTTATAAAAAAAAACTAGCAAAAGAAATCTTCACTGTTGTCACTTTAAATGAAAAACACAAGAAAGGTAAGCAATATGTAAGTAATACTTAAATACACAAAGTTAGGCATTGCATGAATTTGAGTTGGAGGCCACTATTCAGTGTGTATGGGGTTCTTGTGGAGTCTCTGTTGAGACTTTTACCAGAATTCCATATATCCTTTGAAGGTGGTACAAAATTACCTTGTCAAGATAATATTTTGAAAAAAATGAACGTTTTTTGACCGACCTGTTATACTCGTGAGGATATGTTGGATGTATATACTTTGTACTGTCTTACAACCTGCTCCTATATTCATAAAACTGACAAAACAATTCGTGAATCATGCTCATGGTACCAGATGTATGGTCGGTAGACACTTAGAAATGCCTAAAAGTTATTTGGCTCCCAGGATTACTTATACCATACCCACTTGCCTGCCTTGGATTCCTCATTTTACTGGTATTTGATTTAAGCCTATAAACTGCAAAATATCTTTTAGTGTTTGACCTACCAATTCACCTTTACAACCAACTCACCTAAGTTTATTCAAGAGTTACTCATTAAAACCCATAAAAAAATTCGTCAAATCAACTTGAATGTCCATGGCAGCCTAACTTTACACAACTGTTTGATACAATTTAAGCCTATTTTTCATTTTAGGGGGCTCAAGCCAACCGCCAGATAAGTTAAGGTTTCTTTTATCTTTAAAGAAGAGTGAAAAGACAATTTCTAAAACTGATACCAAACAGAATTTACAAGGAAAAGCCCAACTTGCAATTGAATTCACCAAAGATAAAGAAGATGGTCTGCTAGAGGAAGTTAAGAAATCTAGAGTTGTTGATTCAAAGCATCCAAAAATCATTACTAATCCTAAAACTATATTTAATACTGAAAAACCAGATAACATTAATAAGACTTTACTCAAGAAATCAACCTCTTCATCAGCATCTCGATCTGTAACTAGAATTACTAAAAAGTATTCTGCTGAAAACCAAAGAGTGCAGCAGTACACAAAATGTCTAAGATGACAATAGGCTTTAACGTGGAAGAAAATAAATTAAATAAAAGGCAGACCGGTGAGGATTCAAAAAATAGGGCAACATATAAAAAAAACTCCTAAGAAACCAGAAGTTGAGCTCGCTAATGATGAAACAGATTCAGAGATATTTAAACTGAGTTTTTCTATAGATACAATAACATTAGATAGTTCAAATGAAGGCAGTCCGAATGTAAATAAAAATAATACTAATAGTGAACCACTAGAAAACGAAAAATCTAAGCAGTACAAAAATGATTCAACTGTTAAATCACGCGAAAAATATAGTTCTTCAAGTTCAGATTCTTTCCTACACCTAGTAAAAATCTGAATCGGTAAGAAATGTTGAATCAGGATCATCAACTTCTACAGATTATTCTGTTAATTATAATAACCAGAATAGTACAGTACAATCTCCAGGTTCTGTATTTCCTAACGAATCGCCACCTTCTGTTTGTATGAGTCCATTTGTGACAATTTCGCATGGAAAATACTCGGCTAGAAAAGAGTGTCAGATCAGGACGTCACAAGGCAACAGTGGTATGCATTAAGTTTTTTTTAAATCTTTTTTCTATCATTTTTAGTGTTCTATATGGAACACTTTAAGATCACTTCGATGTCTGTCACACCCGATTTTCTCCGAAACTATTTGACATAGAAATTTGAACTTTGGCACTGATATAGGAATTGATGGCCTTATAAGAGCCGTGTAGTTTTGAAAGTTAAATTTTGACTTGAGGGGTTCGTTTTGGAAGGTTAAATCAGGGGCGAGAAAAAAATTTTTACCAGGTCATTGAGTGAGGTATCAAATGAAAGCTTGTAAAAAAGCTTGTTCAAAAATATATCAGAAGTGAGAAAAAATTTTTACCAGGTCATTGAGTAGGGTGTCAAATGAAAGCTTGTAAACAAGCTTGTTCAAAAATATATATAATGTAATACTTGTGCACAGTTTTGTTTGTATTATTTTTAACAAATTTCGAAAAGTCGCTGTCCCCCCTAACTCGGAAAGTACTGATAAAAAGATTTTGAAAAAATTCTGGAATATTCTCCACAGGGTGTAGATTGAACGAAAATTATCACGAGTGCATTACCTTTAATAATTTATCTAGCATATAAAAAAAATAAAGATTTCAAAGTCATTAGTTTTCTGTAAAGATCGGAAAAAAACTTTGTTGAAAAAACTCCTCCGCCAGTTTGACGCGCTGTAATCCCAAGAACCTCAATATCTTGCGAGTAAGTTTTTGGTTGATAAAAAAGTACTAATAAATTAAAATAACTGGTCAAGTGCAAGTTGGACTCGCGCGATTAGTGTTCCGTATGTTGACTGCTTTTAAAATAAAAATTTTTGTTACGGTGGTATAAAATGATCAGTGACTTCACAAAACACACCCCAAATGAGTTTTCAACAAGGTTTGTTTTCAATCTCTACTGAAAACTGATGACCTTGAAATTTTTGTTTTTTTATGTACCAGATAAATTATTAAAGGTAATGCACTCGTGATAATTTTCGTTCAATCTACACTCCGTGGAGAATATTCCAGAATTTTTTTCAAAAATTTTTTGATAAGTACTTTTCGAGATAATGGACTGCGATTTTTTAAAAATAATACAAAGAAAAGCGCGCGCAAGTATTTATATTATATATATATATATATATATATATATAATATATATATATATATATATATATATATATATATATATATATGTATATATGGGTAATTCTCTGTCAAACGGACCCCCCCTCCTGCCCATTACAAGTTTTGAGATAAAATGGTCAGTAGGGGCTCAAAATTTTCGTTGAGATGTCTACTTTTTAATGCCGTATGCTACTTTTGAAAATTCAAGATGTCCAAAGCAATATGGCGGCTAAAAGGGGAAGAGCACCCAAAAAAAAACGTAAAATTC
>JAHKBH010002136.1:5000-12500 GCA_019049505.1 Pachyrhynchus sulphureomaculatus
GACTCCAAGTTCTAAACGCGAAGATGCTAGCCAACATCCAAAAGTCCCCACTAACTAACGATCAAAAGACAGCTCAGATAAGTCTAATTGAGACTATGGCCTTAAACACATTATTAACAGGTCTAGAACCCAAATTAGGACAACTCATAAGAGCAAGCCAACCCAACACCTTACTTCAAGCCCAATCTCGCATCCATCGAGAAACGCAATTATCATACTTTGAAAACCAGAAATTTCAAAGATCACCTTCCCAAACACAGCCAAAGCAATTTCAAAAAAAAGCAACCAATACCAAAATGCTTTTCATGCCAAAGATTAGGTCACATGTCCAATCAATGTAGAAGCCCAATTCCAACAACAATTCCCAACACTTCAAGCTTCATTCAAAGACCCACTTCAAATTTTATACCGAGACAAAACCCAAATATAACACAAGGATCAAAACATTACGAATAACACCACAGGTCAACAACCAAGTGGACAACCAAACTTCGTTCCAAGACTTCCAAATAATCAATATCAACCACAAAGACCTTCAGTAATACAACGAAACCCTAATTACCAACCAAGATTGGTACATTACTATTCACACCCCAACGAAGAAAAACCACTATTATGCTGATAATAGTAATGATTATAATCCAGAAGACTATTATGCCGCTAATAGTCCAGGAGACAATTGCTACATCGACAATCAATACTATAACAACGAAAGCTATTATGCTGCTAATAGCAATAATAATTATGATCACGATTATGATAATGAATATGAGAACCCTTATAACGGAAATTTTCTCGCAATCCCGATCAAAGACCACCCCCCAGAATGTTCACACCCGAATACAGAGACTGTCAACAAGGTTCAAACTCTGAATGTAAACCCACAACACAGCAGTGCAAATTTGAACAACCACAACCACCAACCGAGTCCAGACCAACGATTTCTCTAAATGCAGTTAGTTCGAAAAATCTTTATTACATCAAAGATCGAACAAACCAATTCAAACTCCTTATCGACACCGGAGCTGGTATCTCAATCTTTAAATATAACACCGTTCAGAACTACCCCAGACGTTTTCCTGAAAATGTAATTATCCAAGGGATAACGAATCAAAAAATTTTAATAAATGAATCCATTCTCATACCTTTTAATTTAGAGGACCCACACAAAGTTTATCTTTGTGATCTCGACATCGAATTTGACGGAATCTTAGGCCTTGATTTTTTAGAACACTATGACGCAGTCATAGATCTGAAATCAAAAAATCTAAAAACAAATTTCAAAAATATCCCGCTATTTAAAGCCGGCGAAGAAAATTCAACCTCGAAGAAAATTTGACCCTCGAGAAAACCAAACTCAACCCTCGAAGAAAATTCAACCCTCGAAGAAAAATTTGGCCCTCGAGAAACCAAACTCAACCCTCGAAGAAAGTTCAACCCTCGAAAAAATAAACCCAACTTTCGGAGAAACAAAATTAGCGCATAACGAACAAAATTTTCACACTTTCGAAAATAAAATCAATATCGAACCACGGACCGAACAAATTTTTAAGTTGAAATGTAAACTCAGAAATACAGACGCTATACTTCTAACACAGGAAAAAGAACGCGTAAAAATACCCAACGCACTCGTACGTATAAATAAATACGGAGAATTTTTCACATCAGTAATAAACCCAAATGAAATTCCGAAAACTATCAACTTCTCGGATATAATTCTTGAGCCATTAGAAGAAACAGTAGAAAATCAAATCTTGAATTTTAATGAGTCAAACACTGAACTTGTAAATCGAAGAAATCTGATAATAAACCAACTAAGAACAGACCATTTAAACGAAGAGGAAACGGAAATGATCATCAACTTATCGTTAGAATTTTCCGACATATTTTACTTGGAAGGAGATCAATTAACCTTTACCAATGAAATAAAACATACAATTGATACGAATAATTCGAAACCAGTTTTCACAAAGTCATATCGATACCCCCAGATACATAAAGAAGAGATAAAGACGCAAATAAATAACATGTTACGTCAAGGAATAATCCAACCATCAATTTCACCCTGGTCATCCCCAGTGTGGATAGTACCAAAGAAGTTAGATGCATCTGGAAAACAAAAATGGAGAGTTGTGATAGACTATAGAAAATTGAACGATCTCAGCATCAATGACAAGTACCCTCTACCAAACATATCAGATTTACTTGATCAACTAGGACAATGTGAATATTTCACGACTCTAGACTTAGCCTCAGGTTTTCACCAAATCGAAATTAAACCTGAAGATACACCAAAGACCGCATTCAGCGTTGACAATGGGCACTACGAATTTATACGCATGCCCTTTGGACTGAAAAATGCACCCTCAACGTTCCAACGAGTCATGGATAACATCCTCCTTGGAATCCAGAACGAAAGATGTCTAGTATATATGGACGATATAATTGTCTATAGTCCAACCGTACACGAGCACATTAAAAGATTAAAAGAAGTATTCCAACGATTACGGAAAGCAAATCTCAAGATACAGCCAGACAAATGCGAATTCCTAAGGAAGGAAGTAGCCTACCTAGGACACGTCATAACGAAAGACGGAGTAAAACCAAATCCCGATAAAATTCAATGCATACAAGATATACCAGAACCTAAAACCCAGAAAGACATAAAGTCATTTCTCGGATTAACCGGATACTACAGAAGATTCATACCCAACTTTGCAAAAATCGCAAAACCTCTAACCAGACTCTTAGAGAAAGACATAAAATTTCTTTTCGATAATGAATGCAAAGAATCCTTTAACAGGTTAAAACAAGCGTTAACCACGGATCCAATATTGACCTATCCAAACTTTGAAGAACGATTTATATTGACAACTGATGCTTCAGCCTTTGCAATTGGAGCAATTCTATCACAAGGACCGATAAACAAAGACCTTCCTATCAGTTACGCATCAAGAACTCTATGCGGAGCCGAAACAAGATATTCTACCATAGAACGTGAATTACTCTCTATAGTATGGGCAGTAAAACATTTTAGACCATACCTATATGGAAGAAAATTCACCCTAATAACTGACCATAGACCCTTAAACATGGCTATTCTCAATAAAAGACCCCGGAAGCAGATTAGCTAGATGGAGGTTAAAACTCGAAGAATACGATTATAAAATAGAATACAAACCCGGAAGAATCAACAAAAATGCAGACGCGCTCAGTAGATTGAAAGTAAATCACTTTAAAGAATGCACAAAGCTCGAAACCAAAATTGCAATTCTAGCAATGAATGACGATGCAAAACCATCAACGAGCAAAGAACCCGAACCGGAAAAGAAAGAAAACCAACCAGAATCAGAAGGATACGATAAAGAAATTTTAGAAAAATACGATGACTTCATAAATCTATATAAAACTAGATCAATTATAGATTACTCAAAATTTAAAACGATAAACGATCACTTACTGGATAAGAGACATAAAAATATCATAACATTCTTTTGGCAGGATAAATTAACGGATCTTCACTACAAAATCATCGAAGACATACTAGAGGAAAAAGCCAACCTTCAAGTCGAACGAAATAAACATCCTATCAAGCAAAACGGTACGGAATAGAAACTATCTTATCATTTCGATACCTTTCGATCCCGAAACTGTAATTGAAAGAATATTCCATGCATTGTACAAAAGTAAAAATGAACTTGATATCTCGCAAACATACTACGTTGAAACAAATGTTGAATTACCAATTTTAGAGATAATCTCTTTTATCTTCACGGATGAAGAAATCAAATTCGTAATTTGTCAAAACATCGTTAGAACACCCAGCGAAGACGAAATACCAATTATCATAAGCCATAATCACTCGGGAAAAATGAATATACACAGAGGTATAAATGAAACAATACGACGAATTAAAACCAAATACAACTGGAAAGGATTGACAAAACATGTCGAAGACTTCATAAGAAAATGTGAAACTTGCCAGAAAGTCAAGATCTGTAGGAAGAACTTGAGTACACCCTTAGTAATAACGGAGACACCAAAAACAGCCTTCGAAAGAATCAATATCGACATATTTGAATACCCCATACAGAATTATGCTCTTACAGTTAGAGACGAACTAACTAAGTTTACGCAGGTATATGCCCTTACAGACAAAAAGGCATCAACAGTCGTTAACACATTATTAATATACTTCCAACACTTCGGAACACCACGAAGAATTCATTGTGACTCAGGCCGAGAATTCGAAAATAACATATTTAAGGACCTTTGTCAACTTTACGATATCAAACTAACTTTTTCTAGTGTAAATCACCCACAATCAAATGGATCTCTAGAAAGATTTCATGCGACCCTTGCAGAAATGATCAGAGCACATAAGATCGACACCCCCCCCCCCCCCCCCCCCCCCCCACCCAGCTGAACATCCCTTTAATATATTACCCTACGCAGTGATATGTTATAACAACACACAGAATAAAACGACCGGATTTACACCATACGAATTAATATTTGGACATACGTCAGGAAGACTCCCTGAAATGCTATACAATGAGAAAACCTTGATTACGAGATATATCCAAGACCTAAACAACAGAATGAAACACTACTATAATTTAGCGAGAGAAAAAACTCAAAATCTCAAGAACCAAGCAAAATAAGATTTGACAAAAAATATCTCAGAAAATCAACACAACTACCGAATCGGAGACAAAGTATATATGAAAGAGTCCCAAATAAAAAGCAAAGATAAAAATTTATTTAACGGACCTTTTGAAATTATTGAGTTATTCGATAACTCAGCTAAACTCTTGAACCCCGAAACACAGAAAATAACAAAAACAAACTTCGACCATATGAAACCATATTTTTGAATAAGAATTTTTGGTTTCAGATTCTTATGGTTAATATGCGTAACGTCAGCCCAATCTACGCTTTCTCCAATCAACAACACAATCGGAATCTTCCTACATGAAGAAACAACATTAAGAATTTCAAATGCAAAATGGACATTACTAGTGTATAAAGAATTAAGACCGATAAAAGAAACAATCAGCAATAACGAGAAAATAATATTCAGCATGTCAGAAATAATTTCAGAACCCACACCGCGAACACTATCATTTAAAAGTGAAGTGCAAACGCACATGAGTTTACTAAACCAAATATCAAACGCAGTAAACACGAAATATCGAATAATATTAGGAAACACAAAACCCTATGAATACCGACAGAAACGCGGAATATTCAACGGTATTGGAACAATTTGGAAAACGATAACCGGAAATTTAGACGCTTCAGACGGTGAATATTTCAATGAATGCATCGATAAAGTAACTCGAGATGAACGAGAAATTGAAAACCTACTAAAGAACCAAATCTCAGTCACTACATCAGTAATAAAGAACTTCAACAAGACAATTCAAAAATTAAGAATTGACGAAGAAACATTCAATAACGATATAAAAACAATACGCACTTCTCTTATGGATATTTCAGATGATTTAGCATTTTACGAGGCACAGACTCAATTTTTAAACCTTTGCGAATCCCTAATGGAGAGTTACATCTTCTTGGAAGACTCTCTAAATGACATAATAAATGCCATAACATTTGCAAGAATCAAACTCTTACACAGTTCCATAATATTAGATTTAGTAAATTCCCTACAAGAAATATCTAAATCTCTAACAAAATATAACTTGCCTTTACCACCCTATTCAGCGTATACTCCAGAATATCTCGACATAATCGAACTAGAGGCTTATCAGTCAGATAAGAAAATAATCTTTGTCCTAAAAATCCCTCTGGTAGAACCAGAAAGGTATACTCTATATCGACTCTATCCAATCCCGATATTAGATGAAAGAACAGGTTTATATCATACCTTACCAACGAATAAAAAATATATCGCAAGAGACGATGATTCTTTATCTTACATATCATTCCAAAATCTCGAAAATTGTAAAGTTCTCCATTTGAAAGAGAAAATATGTTCAAATGTCCTACCATACCCGATAAACAGTGAAGCCATATGTGAAGCCCAACTGTTTAGACAATTGAGGAAAATCCCAGAGACATGTCAAACGTCACTCTTAATCGCAAGAGATTATAATGTCCAACAAATAGGTTATAACTTACGGTTAATCAGTGTATCAGAACCCTTGCCTGTAACGATTAAATGTGGACTAAGGGAGACAAAATCTCAAATCCTTAAGACGAACACGATCCTAAAATTGCAACCCGAATGTAACGCCTACATTGGAAATACAAGAATACACTCCAGATATTTACTAGAGAAAGAAAAAGAAGTCAAGTATGACAATCAACCCGTACAAATACCCTACGAGTGTTGCAAAAACATCCCCGACAAAATAAAGATACCCGAAATGAAACCATTAAAGTTAAATAAATTAGACATCGAGGATCTAAACATTGCACAACACAAACTTAACCAGCACGCAGAAGAACTAGATAGATTAATGAACCAATCTCCAATCTCAAAACATTCCCACTGGTTTACTATACTAACCATTGTTATAATTATCCTTTTAGTTATTCTATATTGTGTATGTAAATGCAGAAGGAAAAGACAAACCCTCCAAATAGAGTACCCACAAAGCAATGACGGGATCCGACAACGGCTTCAAAGGATCATCCCCAGGAGAAGAGGAAGCATACACCCTCAAGACGATCAACCCGAAAATGACCTAGAACTAAGCCCTATACGAGAAGACTAAGCAAACATTGTAATTAATTTTAAACTTAATTATAAAAGTTACGGCACAACCCTAACTTTTTCTTATAAGGGGGAGTTGTTAGATATAAAAATAACGACACTTTACCATTAAAATGTAATCCCTCATACAATGTATTAAAATGTATAACAATAACCCATTGTTAAGAGATACACATGTGCTTACTCAGCGTCTAGCAGTAAACCAAAATGATGAAACGTGAGTAAACTGATTGCATCATATTTCGTCATCTTTTGCAGTTTTGCTAATTAAGCAAAAATCAAAACATAAAAACCAAAAACGCGACGGGAGAAGAATCATTAGTTAGTAACATTATTTTGAGCGAGCAAATAAAACTCGAATTTAACAGTTAATTTTAAAAGTTCTCAAACAGAGACCAAAGTTTAAAAAGTAAAAAGCACGTTTGTATCTTTCAAAGTGAAAGTAATAATTAAAATAAAAATAAATCAAAATAAAGAAAGGTTTTTAAGAAAAAAGAAAGTTTTTTTAAAAATCATTTTGTTGTGAGCCACGCGCAACATATATATATATATATATATATATATATATATATATATATATATATATATATATATATATATATATATATTATATATATATATATATATATATATATATATAATATATATATTTATATATATATATATATATATATATATATATATATATATATATATATATATATACCCATGGCGGCTCCGTGGTATAGTCTCCGTTTATTATGGCTATAGTTTCGGGT
>JAHKBH010002137.1:0-23338 GCA_019049505.1 Pachyrhynchus sulphureomaculatus
TCAACAAAGTTTGTTTCCAATCTTCACTGAAAACTAATGACCTTGAAATTTTTATTTTTTTTTTATATACCAGATATATTATTAAAGGTAATGCACTCGTGTTAATGTTCGTTCAATCTACACCCCATGGAGAATATTCTAGGATTTTTTTCAAAAATTTTTAATCAGTACTTTTCGAGATAAGGGGGCGACAGCGATATTTCGCGATTTTTTTAAAAATAATACAACGAAAAGTGTGCGCAACTATTGCATTATACATATATATATATATATATATATATATATATATATATATATATATATATATATATATATATATATATATATGTATATATGTATATATATATATATATATATATATATGTATATATATATATATATATATATATATATATATATATATATATATATATATATATATATATATAAATATATATATATATATATATATATATATATATATATACATACATATATGTATATATATATATATATATATATACATACATATATGTATATATATATATATATATATATATATATATATATATATATATATATATATATATATATATATAAATATATATATATATATATATATATATATATATATATATTATATATATATATATATATATATATATATATATATATATATATATATATATATATATATGTATATACATATATATATATATATATATATATTATATATATATATATATATATATATATATATATGTATATATATATCTATATATATATATATATATAACTGTAAATAAAACTCTTTTCTTCTTTTAATATATATATATATTATATATATATATATATATATATATATATATATATATATATATATATATGTAATATACATATATATATATATATATATATATATATATATATATATATATATATGTATATATATATATCTATATATATATATATATATATATATATATATATATATATATATATATATTAAATAAAAACTCTTTTCTTCTTTAAAACTCAATATTTCGTTATCGTTTGATAACTTCTTCAGGAGTAACTACAAAATTAATACACCTATATTAACACACTATTCTCTTTCGTCAAGGCATTAAAATATTGAAATATAAAACAAACAATTATGAAACAAACGAACAATCAATTAAAACACGTACGAAAATGCGAGTTTGTCCTGGAAACCAACATTCAACATCTCGATTTACTACAACAAACTGAGAGTAAATAGCCTCGGTGCATATGCACTGCCGTGAATTCCAAACGAAACGGAAAAAAAACAGCAACAGAAAACGTCTTTAATTTACTTTATACTAAGAGGTGGCAAATCTTTATTTGTTATTATTGCTATAGTTGTAAATAATTAATACCTATTAATTATGTTGCTATATATAATACTAAGTTGATTAGTGTCTGATTTATAGTTAATTGACTTTGGGTCCCTGTTGATATGGTACATTTCTTTAAAAAGTCTCCCTTTATAGTTGCTGTCATGAGCTAAGATTTTAACGTTGTTATAGTCAAAATTATGACTCGTTTTCAAATTATGTTGCACCACAGCACACGTATTCTTTCCCAATCGGGAGTCACTCCTGTGCTGTGTGAGTCTCTGTTTCAACCACTGACCTGTCTGCCCAATATAACACGCTTCACATTGTAAACAAGATTGAGGATGACACGGATTACAATGTTAGAGACACCTTCTCGTTTGTCAACAAAATAAAGGGAGTGACATTACCAGAAGAGTATGTATTAATATCTTTGGATGTAGTATAGTTGTTTACAAATATACCTCTAGACTTAATCCTAACTATTCTGGAAAAAAAGTGGGAACTGATTCAAACAAAAACCATGATTTCAAAGCATAATTTCTTGATTCTCATTAAATTCATCTTCAACAACACATATTTTAGTTTCAACCGAAAATTTTTCAAACAAATTTTTGGAACTCCAATGGGGTCTCCTGTCAGTCCAGTTTTGGCCAAGGTGGTGTTGGACCATCTTTTGGAAACGGTGGTTCCTCAATTACCATTCAACCTACCCTTTTTGTACAAGTATGTTGATGATCTGATTTGCGCTGTACCCAAGGGTAATACAGAAATCATTTTAAACCATTTTAATTCATTCAACACACATATACAATTCACTATCGAAATAGAACAGGACTTCAGTGTTCCTTTTTTGGACACTAAAGTAATAAGAACGAGTGACAACTGTATTATACTTGACTGGTATAAAAAACCCACAGCATCAGGCAGATTCATTAATTATTTCTCTAATCACCCAAAAAATCAGAAATTTAACACCGTAATAGCAATGAAAAACAGGGTCATACGCATCAGTGATGATAGGTTTCGAAAAAGAAACCTAGACGAGCTGTATAACATTTTTGTCAACAATGCCTACCCTAAACACATTTTACGAAAATTAATTTATAATTCGGATAGTGTTGATGCCCCTAATGACGAGACGCCTGCGCAGCATAGGATATACAGGAAGCTACAATTTATAAAGCCAATCACAAACTCAATTGTCGCCTTATTCAGAGAGATTTTCCAAATATAAAAATTGCGAAATACAACAGCATGCGAGGTTCTGACCTGTTTTCAAAAATAAAGGATAGAACACCTATTTTATATAATAACTCTGTAGTTTATAGATTATCTTGTTTACAATGTGAAGCGTGTTATATTGGGCAGACAGGTCAGTGGTTGAAACAGAGACTCACATAGCACAGGAGTGACTCCCGATTGGGAAAGAATACGTGTGCTGTGGTGCAACATAATTTGAAAACGGGTCATAATTTTGACTATAACAACGTTAAAATCTTAGCTCATGACAGCAACTATAAAGGGAGACTTTTTAAAGAAATGTACCATATCAACAGGGACCCAAAGTCAATTAACTATAAATCAGACACTAATCAACTTAGTATTATATATAGCAACATAATTAATAGGTATTAATCATTTACAATTACAGCAATAATAACAAATAAAGATTTGCCACCTCTTAGTATAAAGTAAATTAAAGACGTTTTTTCTGTTGCTGTTTTTTCCGTTTCGTTTGGAATTCACGGCAGTGCATATGTACCGAGGCTATTTACTCTCAGTTTGTTGTAGTAAATCGAGATGTTGAATGTTGGTTTCCAGGACAAACTCGCATTTTCGTACGTGTTTTAATTGATTGTTCGTTTGTTTCATAATTGTTTGTTTTATATTTCAATATTTTAATGCCTTGACGAAAGAGAATAGTGTGTTAATATAGGTGTATTAATTTTGTAGTTACTCCTGAAGAAGTTATCAAACGATAACGAAATACTGAGTTTTAAAGATGAAAAAGAGTTTTAGTTACAGTCCAGACCGATTCCCGATAATCATATATATATATATATATATATATATATATATATATATATATATATATATATATATATATATATATATATATATATATATATATATATATATATTTATATATATATATATATATATATATATATATATATATATATATATATATATATATATATATATATATATATATATATATATATATATACATATATATATATACTCGTGTTTTCACAAGCTTTCATTTGACACCACACTGGATGACCTAGTAAGAAATTTTTTTTTTCACTTCCGATTTCACCCCCTAAAACTAACCCCTTAAGTCAAATTTTAACTTTCGAAACTATACGGCTCTGAGGAGGCCATCAATTCCTATATTAATACCAAATTTCAACTTTCACACATACTTTCCTACGACAAATAGTTTCGGAGAAAATCGGGTGTGATAGACGGACAGACAGACGGATAGACACCGAAGTGATCTTATAAGTGTTCCGTACGGAAAACTAAAAAGTATGTTGAGCAAACAAGAAGATCGATTCAAATAAAATTTAGAGAATATTTGGTCCGTTTAAGGTACTGTAGATCTGAAAAATCAAGTATTATCTCCTAGTTTAGTATACATAGTCTAGTTTATGTTCTTAGATTTAGTCAATGATTCCTGATGATGTCAATATGGTAAGCAAAACGCACGTCGAGTGCAAAGTCAAAGTGTATGATTTTCTATATAAATAAGATCTTATGAAGCTATTAGTTAATTTACTATCAATTGTATAACTTGTATTTGTATCATTGACCACACTGGGAGGAACAAAGCAGGTGATATCTTTCCCATTTTGGTAAAGCTATCTATAGGATAGCTAAATCTCCTTCGATATTCCAGTGTTTCAAGATTTCTAGTAAGCTTTCTAATTACTTCTCGGAATAGAATATAGCAATGTCAAAGTCTATTTGAACGCTGTGCTGTATAAAGTTTTTCGATATGATACATTCCAAACCACAACGATTTCTTTGCAATAGCTGAAATATAATTATGGCAAAATATATTTGCTCCCTAGTGACTACTAGCGAGATAAATGACAATATCAGGTCAGAATGTCCAAACATAACTACATATGTCGGGTTCTGCGACGTTGACAGTGTTTAGAAAATCTGGTCTGTGGGTTTTTCTAATTCTTTTTTAAATTTTACCTTTGCCTTCTTTTTTACTGCAGAGCTATTTTCTTTTGCAAAATAATTTAACAAAATTAACAAAGGTTATCACTGTACATAAAAGTTATTTATTATTATATCTAAATAATTGTCAATAAAACAGAAATGAACAGTTCTAAATTTTTCCCAGTTAGAATAAGTTAAAAGACTATTACGTATCATCAGCTTTATTTTAAAATTGTAACAACTGATGTCTAGAAATGATGGCGAAGGAAGGTCAAAAGTGTGTGTTCAGCTAAATGAAGAACATCCCTCTATCCACCACAGTTAGCAGATGCCCAAGTAGCCCTGGGTTTAAAGATAAATATAGATGAAACAAAATACCGTTGTGTGAGAACGAGACAACGAAACGTCCAACTAGAAAAGAATGAAATATTTGTGTTACTTTTACTGCTAATCTAGTAAAAAACGATATGATGAAAGAGAGAAAATGAGATGCTAAGAAACAATATCGCAGGACATTAAACAAAAGAACTCGCATAGTAGGGACATGTAATTATAATGGACGAAAGAAGACTTCTAAAGCTAAACTGTGCAGTGCTGACTACAAGAACGAAGAAGGAGAGGACGTCCTGGCCGAGTTTTTAAGGCGCTGAGCACAAGAAAACAAATTTTCAAGACCAATAGTATACTGACTGACGGAGAGCGACACTATAACACGATGCATATATACCAATATTTACATAAGTACGGAAACAAGTTTTGATGAATATTAAGGGAAATAGTGTATTTGAAATATAATCGAATATTTCAAAAATATAACATCAAAATTACTTACGGTTTTACAAAGTACATTTTTCTAAAACTAAAGAATACCTTCTTCTTTTTCTTCTTCTTCTTCCTATAAGACAAGATCTTGGTTCCTCTGTTTTTAAGCCTCTTGTGACGTAGATGTACAGCTTTGGAGGCCGACCTTATTCCTGGTTTTTCATCTTTTGTCCATCTTAGCCAGCTATTAGTTGGCATCCTACTTAAGTAGTCCCTCCAATATCCACGTCTTGATCTGGCGAAACGAACGACGTCTTGAATTTTGAGTTCTTCTCGTATAGTTGTGCTTCGTACCTGGTCTCAGAATTATTCCTTTGATAGTGCGCAGTGTTTTCATTTCTGTAGCTCTCATGAGGTTTTTTTTTAGATGTTTCTGCTGCATACGTTAGAACCCGTCTTACCACAGTTCTATATATACGCACTTTGCTTTGTGTAGACATGTAGGCAATTTTCAATATTAAGTCCTTGAAACAACCAGATATTCTCGATACCTTATTTGCCTGCTTGAGTACTTCTTGATATAGATGTTTTGAGCTCGATAGCTGTACTCCCAGTATGTGTAGTGCATGTTCTGTGCTACTGGCTTGTTGTAGTCGGTCAATTTACATCTAATGGGGTCTTTAGCTATAACCATTGATTCTGTTTTTCTGCTGATATTCTCATATTTTAAGTTTCTGTTGCGGTTTGGAAACAATGTATTAGTAGCTGTAAGTCATCTTCAAAAGTATTTAATAAAAATAAATTTAAAAAAAGATTTTTTTATTAATTTAATCTATGATAGTTTACCTAAAATTCATTTAATTTCGATTAGTATTAAAGTACATTATTTCCCTTTTTGGATTTTTTAATTGTTAGGTGCATTTCACAATAATATTTGAATCCACACTTGTTGTGACATAGTAGGCTTTATTAGCCCGTGAATGGAACGGACACGTACAGTGTGCATTTATACAAACTCTTGCCTCGCCTTCAGAATATTGGAGAAATTTCTCCTGTTCATCTTTTAACAACAGAGATGATTTAACTTCTGGGAGAGGCAAGATCAATAAATTTTAATTTGTAGAATAACATATTCTGATTTATTTAGTTTATAAGGGGGCACGGATTTCAGACATTTTAAAATATATGCTTTTTTATAAATAGAATAAATATTTCGGAATCGAACTTTTGCGGGTTATTTGAAGCAAGAATAAACTTCAGACTCTTCTATAAAGAAATCTGTTATATATGAGGAAGCGTCAAAACTAAATTAAAATTTTCATTATTATAAAAAAAATTCATTTCGTTTTTTTGGTTAATCGATAAATTAAAATAAGTTTTTTTCGTCTTGTACTGTTCAGCTTCATACTTTTCTTTGGTATACTAGTGTTTTTATCAATTTAAACCTGAAATTATATATTTAAAGCAACTTTTTTACTGAATACCACAATGATGCATTTTTCCCATTATGAAAATTTAAAACGTAATCAATTAAAAAATGGGTTACTGCCTCTACCGTTTATTAATGGTTATTTCTCGTATAAAGATATATTACATTATAAAATGTAATATCAATAGGCGATAAGGACAGTATCCCCACTTTGTAAATCTATTACATAATAATTTACAAAATCATAAAATTCTCGAACTGTGACATAGTCAGGTTCAAGAGGCAAGAAGATACATGGATACAAAGGCCGTTTCTTTAAAAAAATACTGGGGTCGAAATTGTTTATAAGGGGGCCGGGAGGATAGACGTTACCTACAACTGGAGAATTGAATCCTCTTGATGAAGAACGCCTATAGTAAATATTAAGTAGAAAATTATTTTTGAAAAGATTGAAGTAATTTAAAATAGCAACGTATACATAAGCTGTCCTATATAGAGATCTCATTCTACTTTCTACTACTACTCTAAACGAAGTTTTCTAGAAAAAATGTGTATACATCTCTAGATTGTACTGTGCAATTTAATATTTCAAATAGAGGGATATTTGTTTCTGTACTAAATTTAAAATTTTGTATGCAACTCAAAGAGCAATGAAGTCTTGATTTCTTATATTTTTCCAACAAGAAATATGATATTACTCGATTGACAAAAATAACTTGCAAGTACAACAACGTCCTGCATTATTAGTTTCTTCTTTAACATGGAAAGTTTAACATCTGTCTTAAACACAGTTAGAACTATGGATGAGGAAATATCTAAGTATTCACATTCTTGTACAGGGACACATTTTTAAGTGTCTCACCTAATTCATTATTTTCCTATAGTCCAGTGGTCAGAGGAAAATTTTCGAAAAGCTCTCACTAAATGTTAGCAGACTACATTTTGGCATTCAGGTAGTTTTTTGGATGTAGAATATGATAAAAAAAAGTTTGCTGCTCTAAAGCGTACTATAAGCCTACAAAATCGAAAATAATATGAAAAACCGGTCAAGTGCAAGTTGAACTTGCACAGTCAGTGTTCCGTACGTTGATTGTTTTTAAAATAAAATTTTTTGTTAGGATGGTATAAAATGATCAGTGACTTCACAAAACACACCCCAAATGAGTTTTTAACAAAGTTTGTTTCCAATCTTTACTAAAAACTGGTGACCTTGAAATTTTGTTTTTTTTTATATACCAAATAAATTATTAAATGTAATGCACTCGTGATAATTTTCATTCAATCTATACCCCGTGGAGAATATTCCAGAATTCTTTCAAAATTTTTGATCAGTACTTTTCGAGATAAGGTAGGGGACAGCGACTTTTCGCTATTTTTTTAAAAGTAATACGAAGAAAAGTGTGCGCAAGTATTACATTATATATATATTTTTTACTCGTGTTTTCACAAGCTTTCATTTTTTAACTTCCGATTTCACCCCTCAAAACGAACCCCTTAAGTCAAAATTTATGTTACGGTGGTATAAAATGATCAGTGACTTCACAAAACACACCCCAAATGAGTTTTCAACAAAGTTTGTTTCCAATCTTTACTGAAATCTGATGACCTTGAAATTTTTTGTTTTTTTTATATACCATATAAATTATTAAAGGTAATGCACTCGTGATAATTTTCGTTCAATCTACACCCCGTGGAGAATATTCCAGAATTTTTTCGAAATTTTTTTATAAGTACTTTTCGAGATAAGGCCCGGGACAGCGATTTTTCGCGAATTTTTAAAAATAATACAAAGAAAAGTGCGCGCAAGTATAATATTATATATATATATATATTTTTTACTCGTGTTTTCACAAGCTTTCATTTGACACTACACTCGATGACCTAGTAAAAAAATTTTTTTTTCACGTCCGACTTCATCACCCCCAAAACTAACCCCTTAAGTCAAAAATTTAATTCTCAAAACTACATGGCTCTGATGAGGCTATCAATTCCTATATTATTACCAAATTTCACCTTTCTATGTCAAATAGTTTCGGAGAAAATCGGGTGTGACAGACAGACAGACAGACCAGACACCGAAGTGATCTTATAAGTGTTCCGTACGGAACACTAAAAATTAGGTTTTTCGCAAATAACTTGAAAAACAAAAAGATATCGAAAACTAACACCACGTAATAGAACGCGAAATTTTACAAAAAAATATTATATCGATTACTTTTTTAATCGTCATTTAAAATAAAATGGCTGGTTTAACCCCTTCAGATGTAGTGAGAATCATGCTTCCAACCTCATTTTTGTTTAAATTAATGTTTCTATATACCGCTAAATATTTTGAAATTGACTATTAAGGAGTTTTTCGGGGTACTGATTAAAAATTCGATGACTAATTTGAAAAATTCAAAATGGCGGATCCAATATGAAGGCCAGGAAATACGTAAATTCATTTAATTTCTTCCAATAATTTAGAATTCTTGTGTTTTCAATAACTGTTTCCTTTGTACCTGAATGTTTAAATAAAATGTAAATACTTTATACTTAAAGCTTAGACTTTTATCTTTCATTCACACTTTTTAAACATTTTTTTTATTATTTTAAGTTTAAGTTGTATGATTAATGATTTTCTAATATCAAGTATACTTTTAACTGTAACTAAAAAAAATACTTTTTTTGACCAATTCGTAGTGCTTTGAACGCAAAATTGGCCGGTGGCACACTACAGCAGGCAAATTTTCATATCTAATAGCATATGTCACACATGTTTGGAACAACGCAATTAAACCCTATGGAGAATCTCGCTCGATGACACTTGATATATCCAAGGCATTTGACTGTGTTTGCCATTACGACATTTCTCGTGAATCCTAAAAAATAAGTAGTTATAATTTTGTGCTTTTTTATTTTTTTACCTAGAAGAATATTTTGCTAGTTTATTTTTTAATGAAAGAAATTTTTTTCAAAATAATTTATTGTTGTTACCTTTATTTTATGCACAATCCATATACTGCATTTAATTTATCTTTTTCATCCAGCAAAAAGTATTTCCATACTGCACTAATTTTACACGTCTTACCAATATTGCCAAATCAGAAAAAATTACCTAAAGTTGGCATAAAACGTAAAAGAACGAGCTTAATATAATATTGCCGGATCTTATTCGGCTGGGTACCCGGTTTTGTCGGATCCTGCGTAGAAGGATACATGGTTTTTTTGCCGAATCTTAAAATGTATAGTATTTTTCAAGACCTAAGAAAGTGATTTGGCAAATTGATGCAATAAAAACATTAAACGACCATTAGGATCTTCGCACTTATCTGGCCGTAACAGGGTGATAATTGATATATATATATATATATATAATATATATATATATATATATATATATATATATATATTATATATATATATATATTATATATATATGTACCTCCTCCCTTTCATTATATATATATATATATATATATATATATATATATATATATATATATATATATATATATGTACCTCCTTTCAATCTAACATTTTATTGGCTATTTTCGTGTTTATAAATATAAAGAATATTCTTCATTTTATCTGCAATATTATACTGAAATAGTGTGTATTATAAAGTTCAATAGTGTCTTAAAATATCCGAAGCCCTTTCCATCAGGAGCCGCAAATGTTTCCCCGTTGAGGCAAAAGTGATAGTTAAAAGTGTTTATTTAAAGTTAGTAGAGCGAGGCCACAAAAAGGATTTTTTTTTGATGGAGACATCAGCTTTAACACAACAACCCTGAAAGTACAATTTGGAAAATTGTAAATTCGATAGCACCTATAAAAACAAGAAAGACAAAGGGGTGTCGAAATGTAGTGATTTGTGTCAAGAAGACTTAATCCGCCGCAAAATTTATGAAATGTATGCAGAACAAAAAGTTCCTACATATTGTCACTTTCACGGAGGCTGTCCGAGAGAAGCTGTAACATAAAAATGTTCCACTACAAGTTTATAGCTTATTCTACGTCGTTTGGGGTTTTTGTTCAAAAAAATAGACAAAAGGCAGATTATAATGGAATCACGGGACGCGCTTATAACAACTCAGAATGGAATATCTTGAAAAAATAAATACAGCGAGATCGGAAAATCGAACGATAATCTACCTAGATGAGACTTGGTATGACACCCACGATACCAGTAAAGGATGGATTGATAAATCCAAAAAATGCCACACCGAAGCTCCATCAAATGAAGGTAAAAGAATAACTCTTTTACATGCGAGGTCAGAAGCAGGCTGGATATCAGAATGCCAACAGTCAAGAATATTTCAGGTTCCAGCTTGGATTATCATTGTGATACAACCGTTGGAGTTTTTGAAGATTGACTTCAAAACAAATTAAATGCCGAATATACCACCGAATAGCTGTATTGTGATTGATAATGCATCCTATCATAGTCGCCAAATGAATAAGGTACCAAGTTCCATCAGCCTTTTTGTGCGAACGTGAAATATATTTCCATGAAAAGTTATACAGTTAAACAATTGTTAGTTTTAAAAAGTTATAATTCCTCAAAGGAATATGTTGTGATAAAATTGCAAAGGAAGCAGGACACGAAATAATTCGGCAGCCACCATATTATTGTATCTTTAATGCGATCGAGTTGATATGGCATAAAATAAGTCTAATATACGTGCTTACAATAATACACCCACTTATACGGTAGTGTGATTGAGTTGATAAAGACAGAAGTCAAAAATGTAACCGCTGAAAACTAGAGAAACTGTATTCAACACATCAAAATAATTGAAAACCCATATAAATGTATGTACATACGAGTAAATTATAATAGTGTAAGCTGTGAACTTGCCCCGCACTTTTGTACCCTGTGAAAAGTTGTTTTTTTTTTTCGCCACGCTTGGGCGCAATTTTCTTGCAACCCTCTTTTTAATTTCTGATAATGAATTGAGTGGATCCTGATTTTAAAAGAACTAAAGAAAATAAACACACACTAGCTCAGTTTTCCTTGGTAGAGAGATATGGGTAAGAGATAATTTTTGTACGGTCTTTTTGAATTATTTTTTTTTTTATTTTTAAAAAGCCTCAGCTGTACGACCTTTTGGGCACCATTTCATTTTAAAATAGAAAGGATCTAACTTCAGCTAAAAAAATGAAAAAATACTGAAAGGGTGTACAGTTGTTAAATAAAAAAACAGTTGGTACAGCCGTCATTATCCTGAAAAGTAAGATAGGTATTCAGTGAGACACTAGCTTTAATCAACAAAAAGAAAATTTATTCATGATTTTAAAATAAAGGTTCTAACCTTTGCGGTTGTAAGGATTACAAAAAAAATTCTAGCCTAACAGGTAGTTATTATTATTATAGTCCCTAAATCAGACATTTAAATTCTAAAACCTGACTACCCCCGAAAGCGAAGGAATCGTGATTTTCACTTCACCTTTTGTCAGTTCAAATTGCTATTAAGACACTTATTTCGGGAACAGTCTATTGATGAATGTTCTGGTAACTTACGGTTTTTATTTGGGCTTCTAGGGGCCTTCGATGGAACACAAAACCGATTTCACACTTTGTAGGAAACACTCAGAGCCCACTACGGCTTTACGTTAGAAAAAAAACTCGTGCTTTACTTGGCTCTCGTAAATTGTTGCTATGAGCCTCTACTGCGGCTCGGTCGAAGTAAGCCGGCTGCGGCTCGATGGAAATTAGCCTACTTGGTGGCTCGGTGGAAATAAGCTCCGCTTCCTGTCCTCCGGACCCTTAAATAAGCCGTGGGCACTCTCTCGGTAATATGGCTACGCCGGAACCAAAACTCCGGATACAAATATTTGACCAATCCCGGCGTATCGATAGATTCGGTCGCAAACCCGCACAGCACACTAATATACCGAGCGGCTAGCAATTTCTGATTAATATACTGCTCGATACAAAAATGAAAAGAAGTACAATTTAAAGTGAAAAATCAGTAACATTACATGGTCTTAAAATCTAAGAAAAAATGAATGTTACATTTACCCCTTCCAAAAAGAAATAGACTACACTAGTCTATTAAACTAAGGCTACTTATGAAAAGGTACAAAGTGGTACACTATCACTTACTACTAAGGTCAGAACTTAAAACAAAATTACAAACTTCGGACCTTACTACTAGACTTAATTCAATTAAGCACTAATATTTAAGTACAATGAAAACCAAATGAAAATTTTGCATGTACACAAGAATCTTATAACTAGACTTAACTTAATTTAAGCACTAAGGTTAAGTACATCAAAAAGTAAATAAAAATCCTTGCATGAAGATAAGAAATACCTTTCAAAAGTAACAATCGCGGTCTTCTTATATAAAAGAATCAGCTCTGTTATTGTTACCAAAACAAAAAAAAAAAAATTTTGTCTAGACTCTTGTCTAAATCAAAAAAATGAACTGAAACAAAGTATGAACACCCCCCTTAAAATATTTTAAGGATTGTCTGAAAATTTTCTATTTCAGCAAAAAGAAATTTATAAAAATTCTTAAATAAAGAAAAACAAAAAAATAAATGATTCTAGTGCAAACACTAACACTAAAAAGAGAAAGTCTTGTAAGACCATTTTAGCACACAAGGCTAAGAAAAACATCTGGATGAAAATCCAGACAAACCTCGGAAAAAATCGCCATCAATGCTCTAGCTCACGCGCTAAGAGAACATTCTAAATCTAGTATCACTACTAGTCGCATCAGAAAATAATCGCACTACCTTTTCGCGCATGTCGACGTCCTAAGTCATATCTAGACATGCTAAAATCGCCAGGGAAAACGCTCTGGTTGATCGCCAGAAAACGCGTCAGCTCATCGCCAACTAAACACTCTGGTATATCGCCAGAAAAAAACCTCGGCTCCTCGCCAAGAAAACACTCTGGTATATCGCCAGAAAAAAACCTCGGCTCCTCGCCAAGAAAACATTTTGGTACATCGCCAGAGAAAAAACCTCGGCTCCTCGCCAAGAAAACACTCTGTAAATAGCCCTCGACCACACAAAGTCCGCGTTCTTAAAGAACAATCTCGCCATTACATAGTGAGCAGCTATAAAAGCTAACAATATCACTATAGGCACAGTGAATAGGTATAAAAGCTAAAATTCACTCTAAACACAGTGAATAGCTATAAAAGCTAAAATTCACCAAACTGAATGATCCTGCTTCAAAAAGCAATGTTCACTAAGAACAGAATGATTAGTCTGCGCACAACTAACATTCTAGGAAACATTCCCAATATAACTGTATGAGACAGCAAGTCTCGAAATAGGACCTCCCTAAAGTCATAAACACTATATATAGGAGTCCATAAGCAAAACGACTCAAAATCACGCATTTTGAGCACATGCCCTCAGGCAACCAACATACACCGAAATATATGTACAGGAATATATACAGAAATATATACAGGAGTTCAAATCCCAAACTCTTAGTTATGATAACTCCATACTGAGCTTGGTGAAAGCTCTTAGCAAAAGCTAATCAAATCTTCGGCAACAATCGCACCAAAGTGACAAATCTGCCTAGAAACATGAGCCAGAACAAACGCCCTCCGTCATTCTTCAGGGTGGCTATACAGAGATATAAAACTTAACCAGCATTGCGCCTCTTCAAGTTGCATGAAGAACCCTCGTGTACTGGTCTGGACTCTCAGGAGCGCCCTGGAACAACAACGAAAAACATTCAATCCATCCCACATAACAGGAGACAAACACCTCACCAAAAACGATATACTGAAAGGTGGAGACAAAAAATACGGAAATGGTGACCCTGGTGTCCACCAACAAAAGGGAGTAGATTATAGCATCCACTAAACTAAAACGGTGTCTACCACACCACCACCATAAGTCAAAAAAAATTTAATCAATAGGGTGTTCCGAAACACACTACTGCCAACAGCCTGTCACCACTAATAGGCTAATTGGAGCTGAGGTCGACTACAGTAGCTAGGCTCTCCTTTGGTTCAAATAGAAATAACCATTGGGTAACAAAACCCCTAAAGGTCCCAAAGGTCAAACGTTCACCCCCCATAGACTACCCTTCCAATCAGTCTGTTCCTCAGGAAGACTAACTTCCTGCCAAACGTCGTAACGGCATCTGTTAGCACCCGGTGCATCACGGCCTGTAAAAACAGATAACTCATGGGATACAACCTAAAAGGTTTACAAGGTTGACTAACCAAGCTTCTAACGGAAATTTCCAAAAACGAAAAAGAGCTTAAAAAGCTACATGAAGCAAAAATTTCTCAATATTTCGGTGGCAATGCAACAAAACTTTTGAAGACGACAAGAGCTTTTTCCAGCTTAATCAGAAACAAGAAGAAAACATCGTTGACAGCTAAAATATTCGATCATGGTGTTAATCGTCTTCCTAGACAATAGCCTCTAGAAGAAACTGCTACAGGTATCAGGCATAACCGTTTTTCTGTCAGCCCAAACTTCTAGATTACCTCTTGGAAATCTAAAAATTCGGTTAGGAATCTTCCTTCACTGCGCTTAGCCTCTCTTAACAAGGTTCTCATCTCGGTATCAGATTTTGATCATTTCTTTGTGAATCGACTGTCTTACTCTGCTCTCATCTCTTGTAAATGATCAGCCTTTAGTTCTCCTGCAGGACTTCAATTTTCCTATCAATCTGATAGTATACCGAAAAAACTCAACATACGCCTATGAGTCCATGCAAAAAAATTTTTTAAAAAAATTAGTGACTCAAAGGTAACGTTTAAACGGCTCTGAAAAGAAAAAAGTATACCCTCAGTATTGTCAATTCAGAAGAAGATCTAAATCAAAATAATCCAAGTCTTAGACTTACTGGATAAACCAAAATCAATTTACTCTTAATTGCACCCAACATATACCACTAAGGTAATAGAAATACACCCACTCGGGTAACAAACTTTGAAATTGCTCATTAAAATTTTGACTCTATCATCACACTACAACGCGAGCTACATCTTGCGCTTGTCCTAACTCAAGATCACATTGGATTGCCTCTAATCAAAATTTCGCTTCCAAGTGTCAAGAACTGGATATTATTTGGGGTCATAAGCAAATCAAATCCCGCGACCCACCGACATACCAGTCTTATGATATATCCTGAGTGATGACTCCTTCGCAAGCTCGCAACAGCTGAGTCGATGCTAAACATCAACCACAATCAACCTAAGTTTGGATATGGCCAATACCCAAAACCTTAGCAAAAAAATAAAAGTAAAGCTATTCTCTGCTCAACTTTTATAACAGTCAAAAAAACGAGGTCGTCACCTCCTACAGAGCAACATCAAAAAATAAAGTAAAGCAATTAAGATAATGTAAATATAAATTATTCTTCTTCTGACAAACTTTCATTATGGTTAGGTCCATTGAATGGTTTTAAGTCTTTAATATGCCATCGTCCTACTTTAGTCCCATCTAAAATTAACTAAACCATAAACTAAGTCTGAAATCTTTTCTCTTATCACGCAATGCACATACTTAGGTACTAACTTAGATGTGAATTTATCTGCTGCACTGGAAAGAATTTTATTTTTTCGCCAAACGTGATCACCTATATTAAAGGAAAAATCCCTTTTCTAAGGTTGTAAGACTTACTGTTCCGTTCATAAGCCTTATGTATCCTACTCACGCACGTCGTGAAAATATCTTTTAAACCCTTTAAATTTTCGGCGTAACGCACCCCTGTTACCCGGAATTATTTCGCTGTCAACATTGACATCCAAATCTAAATTTTTATAATACGATCCGGATAGAGGTATATGTCTGCCGTAAACTAAGAAAGACGGTGTGAACCCTGTTACTTCGTGTCTTTGCGGTATTTATTGCTTGTTGAATTTTGGAAATATTGCCATCCCAAGTGTCATGTGAATCAACGTAACTTCTTAAAGCGGTCCCGATTGTTCGGTTATTACGTTCGACAAAATTACATTGTGGAGAGTACACGGGATTAAAAACGGATATTAAAACATAAGTTTCACTTAGGCTCTTAAAACTCTTAGAGGTAAACTGAGTACCGTTATCGCATATTAAGAGCGATGGAACACCGTGGATTAGAAAGACATTATTTTCCAAAATTCTCTCTATATAATCCAGCTTTAGAGCTTTTCAAAGGAAAATAGCATGGTATACTTTGTAAACCACAAGAAACCACGAGAAGGCCATTTATTTCCCTTTTTTTGAACGTGGAATGGGCCTACTAGATCAGCTTGCTATGACTTGAAAAGGGTAATTAACCGTTTTCCCCAAGGGGGAAAAGGGGGGGGGGGGGGGGGGGGCCCTCTTTTCCCATCAGTCCCATAGGTAGTGTATTTGGAGATTTTTCAGCGCTCCACATACTTCACAAGTCCTCACGAAACTTTAAGATATCAAAACGCATTTTTGGCCAATAATACTGTTCCTGAACCCTGTGAAGATTTTATAAAAACCAAAATGACCAGAAGTAGGAGGAGTGTGACACATGAGTCTATAATTTCCCCTCTCATGCTGGGTTTAGGAACTAGTATTTTCCACTCGGGTACATTAACTTTTAAAGGCAACTGGTTTTGGGATAAATTTGTACACGAAATCATTTTTCCACCTTCCACTGCGGAAAATTTTGAGGAAATTCTTTAATTTGCTGCCGCAAATTATCGTACCATGGATCAATGCGCGATCTATATCAACTGTATCTATTCTTACGTCAATTTGTGCATTAAGACTGTTTTCGTCCACTGTATGATCTGGGATTCTTGACAAAGCGTCAGGAATAACATTGTGGACTATCCTTTTCTATGAATTAAATTAAACGTATGTTGTCTCAACCTAATCGCGCCCAACGCGCTAGTTTGCCACTAGGTTTTTAATAGAATTAAGCCACAATAAACTATAATGATCTGTTTATGACCGTGAAAGGAACACCTTCTATGTAAAGGTCGAAACTTTTCGATGTTAAAGAGTACTGCTAAACATTCTTTTTTCAACAACCGAATAGTTACGTTCAGCCTTTGATAAAGTTCTACTGGCATACGCTATCACTCTTTCCTCACCATTGATTTTCTGTGTTAGGACGCCCCCTAAACCGGTATTAGAAGCATCATTAGAAATATAAAACTGTTGGGAAAAATCTGGTTGGGATAAAATTGGAGCTGAAACCAATAGCTCTTTAATCTTTATAAAAGATTCTTCGGCTGCCCTTTGTCCAATCTATCGATTGTCCTTTTTTTCGTCGTATGTTTCAAAAGATCATTAATAGGCGACAACAAGGTAGAAAAATTCTCGATAAAACGTCTGTACCATGAACACATTCCTACGAAGCGCTTAACTTCCGTAGTATTAGTAGGTCTCGCATTAATTAACCATGCTTGCTACTTTTATCCGGATCGGTACGCAAGGAATTTGAGCCTACAATATAGCCTAAAAACTTTAGAGAAGTTTTGAA
This sequence comes from Pachyrhynchus sulphureomaculatus, assembly GCA_019049505.1. Lineage (NCBI taxonomy): Eukaryota > Metazoa > Arthropoda > Insecta > Coleoptera > Curculionidae > Pachyrhynchus > Pachyrhynchus sulphureomaculatus. The sequence goes on from JAHKBH010002137.1 coordinate 18,128, forward strand.
AAAATCACATTTGCTCAAAAATTTATCGTCAGTCCGGCCTCTATTTTCAATTTATCTTTTACTTCTTTAAGTAAGCGTATATGCGATTCGAAGTCTTCCGATGTTACTAAAATATCATCGAGATAGGTAAAAAATATGTGGCTCATATTTCGGACCAAATATAGCGTCCACTAAACGTTGCTGAGTTTGAGCAGCGTTCTTTAGACCAAACGGCATAGTGTGACGAACTGAAATAGACCTCGGCCTACTACTGCAAAAGCGGTCTTTTTTTCCTTAGAGGATTTGTCCAAAGGAATTTGCCAGAATGCCTTTCTAAGATCTATCGAGGATACATACTTAGCATTCCTGAGTGATGTCAAAATTCTATCGATGTTCGGTAATGGATAGTTTATCAAATTTGCTGACCTCGTTGAGCTTTCTTTCTTCCGTCAAAGCATAGACGATACTGTCCATCGGCCTTTTTCACCAATAAGATTGGAGAACCACACCAGGACTGTTTGACGTTGATTCTTCAATCACTCCGAGTTTCAACAAAGTTTTTTTCGTCTAACTCTTTATTAATTTAATACTTTTGACATGTACGGAGACATGGCGAAGGGCCTTGTCTTTTACAGGACTGGCATCAGCCGTATCTATAGACATGTTGATTTTATTCGTTCGGCCTAACCTATCTTTACTACTTATTTCTTTGAAAGAGCTTATTAACTTTTTCTGGCCTTTAAGCGTTCCGTCCGCGAGAGATCATCTAGGGTACATAGACGCGAGAAAAGGTTTTCTAAAGAACTTTCTGAATAACAATCTTTTTTTTTAAAACTTGTTTGAGAATTGACTTCTAGGGACTGTGGATACCACGAATTATAATTTTTAAAATTTACTAAAATTCCGAATTTTTGTGCAAAAATCACATCCTAAAACCAAAGTATGTGATAGAGAAGGTACTACTAGAGCAGAGATTACTAAACAATGACCATTGCAGACTAGCGGCAACTCAACCGTACCTAAAACTTTTAGACGGCTGCCATCTGCAGTGGTAACACTTCTATTTTTGACATGGCATATTTTTATACTTAAACGACTTAAAATTTTAATACCATTCTGACCTACAACGGAGGCATTTGCACCAGAGTCAAATAAAGCCGAGAAATGGACACCTAATAGATTTATCTTGATATGATGCGGTCTGTTATCTAAAATATTTATGCACGAATAAAGGAGACATGTGACCATTTGGAGAAGCAGGGAGTTTTAACTTGAGAAGGAGAATTTTTTATAGACTTAAAAAAATCAGAAAACTTTTTGTAACCATTTAGTCCAATCTGATCTATTGGAATATTTTTGTTCGTCCCGTGTTTCTAGAACGTTTTGGATTAGGGGCTTTTACTGCGAACATGAGCTTGTGACTTAGCCGAATGATTTAGAGGCTTTTTTGTTGGGACTTAGTACGTATCCGCCTGGGGGGACGGTAATATACCGTACCCTTACTCGTTTTTTGTACATTTTGGGGGCATGATGTTAGTCTCAACAACCAGTTGTTCCACATTTGAAACCGCAAAATAACCCTCTTCGGTGCCGTACAATTTTGGGTAAGTGTGATTCGGACCGGCCTGTGCAATTCCAACAAGTGAAATTGCACTTAGGTGAAACCGACTTGTCGTTCACTTTAGCTGCAGTGTCGCTAATTTTAGAGTCATTATCTTTTCTTTTTCCCGTTTTCTGGTTACTCTCTAGGGTTCCGATTTACATTCCCAACCTTATTTGTCGAGACTCCACTTCGGCCATTTGGATTATACTCTACTTGATGTATATTAGTTTCGCCTTTTGGTCTGCTCTGTTTCCAACAAATAATCGGACTCTTCAAGTTTTCTTACATAACCCGGCGAGTTCGGCTACCGAATTAATATCTAGTTAGAGCTAACCGATTGACGAAACTAGGCAGAATATTCCTCCGTATAAATTTTAACTTTGGTGACACTACATTCCAAAGGCTTGTGTGGACAAAACCCTACCAAATAAAGATTCCATGTGGGCAAATAAAAATCACAGTGGACTCATTCTTCTTTTGTCGCCTCCTCTTTAATTCCGACCACAATTCTTCATCATCAATCATCACAGTGCAAGAAGTCCTTCTTTAGCCTATCTACCAAGGAATGCCAGTCGTTGACACTGTGATTTTATGCTTCTAAACCAAATGAAAGGCAGTCGCCAGTGAAAAATTCAACAGCAGAGCTGAAAAGTTCATCTTCCCGATACTTTCCTAGCTTGAGCTATTTCAGTCAAGCCTCTCCAAAAAAGGATAGAGTCATCTCTTTGAGTCGCCATTAAATTTCAATTTGCCATTCGCTGACAGGAATATTTCTGGCTGCGCAATTCCCACGATTGGAGCTCTGGACACGGTTTATGACTGGGGTTGTTAATAGGCAACTGTGGTAACATCATGAACAGGAGCTATATCTTTTCTGCAAGATTTGCTTCCATGAGTACACACGTAGCTATTGTTTCTTGAACATATATGGAAAACAATTCGACGCTTCCTCTTTCGATCATCCGGCATGGGAATTCTTTGTGACAACGCGACCCGCTACATGGCGATAAAACGTGACTTTCAACCCGGTGTACAAGTGAATCAGTTGGATCGCCGTCGTCATTAACTATCAACGATTAAGTTTTGGATAGAATTTAAACTCTTTTTCGATACCAGCCGTTTCAATTCTTTAATAGACAGAGTTGTCATCACCCTATTATCAGATCAGTTTTTTTTTTTTTTTTTTTTTTTTTTTTTTTTCAATTCACCGATCTTTTTTTTTTTTTTCCGGGCTCATTAATTTCTTTACTTAAGATCCTCGTTAGAATCTTTCTTTTTACCCGATCGTGACGTTCCGCAAAGACCGGACGTTCTGAGAAAGTACGAACGGATTTTTCAGTTCATAGTCTAACTCCCTATATTCCAGTAGGTGATGCTTGACTTTTAAAATTGAAGGCTTCCATGATAAATGAATACAATTTAAAAGAATTGTTTAAAAAGTTCGTGAAAATATTTCTCCTGTGCATCCCAATAAGTCAAAATAATGTAGAAAATATTGTAAAGGCACTTAAAATATGTAAACTTCTTTACCACAACATTTAAAAACATCTTCGACAATTTTAAAAAAAATTTCTAAGTATCGCCGCCTTGTATTAAAATTCCTTTACTAGATATCATTTAAGAATTTTCAACAAAAAAATCTCCAAATACCGTTTCGTATCAGCAAAGTATTTTTAACGATTCATGCAAAACATCGATGAGAAAAAAAGTACCGTTGTTTTTCTTCGGTTCCGCAAAATAAATCTACCCACACTGCATAAAAATTAAAGTATAAACCAGCACATCTGCTAATCTGAACTATAAAAGTAGCTTTTTAAGAAAAAAGTAGGAATCTCTTATCTTAGAGTCGATTAACAAAAATTCAAATATCTATCCCACTCCAATCAGATAAATTGAAATAAATAATTCTATCAAAATTTCCTGCTTTTTGTCTTTTTGCTATTGTGATAGTTTCGTTTAATAAATGTTATGAAATAATAAATATCTGAAAAGTTAGAAGCTTTTACTTTGTTCGATAGCTAGTACACACTGAACCCTTTAAAAAATAAAATTCCAAAAGCCCGCGTTGGACAGCGTCATTTTGTAAGCTGTGAACTTGCCCGCACTTTTGTACCCGTGTGAAAAGTTGGATTTTTTTCTCTTTTCCCACGGCTTGGTCGCGCAATTTTCTTGCAACCTCTTTTTAATTTCTGATAATGAATTGAGTGGATCCTGGATTTTAAAAGACCTAAAGAAATTAAACACACACACTAGCTCAGTTTTCCTTGGTAGAGGAGATATGGGGTAAGAGATAATTTTTTGTACGTCATTTTGAATTATTTTTTTTTATTTTTAAAAAGCCTCAGCTGTACGACTTTTTGGCACCATTCATTTTTTTAAAATAGAAAGGATCTCTAACTTCAGCCTAAAAAAATGAAAAAATACTGAAAGGGTGTACAGTTGTATTAATAAAAAACAGTTTGGTACAGCCGTCAGTATCCTGAAAAGTAAGATAGGTATTCAGTGAGAACACTAGCTTTAAAACAACAAAAAGAAAAATTTTATTTCATGATTTTAATATAAAGTTCTAAACCTTATGCGGTTGTAAGGATTACAAAAAAAATTCTAGTATAGCCTAACAGGTTGTTATTTATTATTAGATAGTCCCTAAATCAGGACATTTAATTCTAAACCTTGACTACCCCCGAAAGCGAAGAATCGTGATTTTTCACTTCACCTTTTGTCAGTTCAAATTGCTATTAAGTATCTCGGTCTGGGCGTGGGGTGAACGGGGTTCTAATGATGAACGTTCTGGTAACTTTAAACCCCGGTTTTTTTATTTGGACATCTAGGCACTTCGATGGAACACCAAACCGATTTCACACTTGTATAAAACACTCGCAGAGCTCCCTAATCGGCTTTACGTTAGTAGGAAAATCTCGTGCTTTACGTTGGCTCTCGTAAAAGTTGCTCTGATCATGTACCTATGTCGGCTACGGGTCGAAGTTAAGCCTGGCTGTCGGCTTCGATGGAAATTAGCCGACTTGGCGGCCTCGGTGGAACTAAGCCTACTTGGCGGCTCGGTGGAAATATGCCTCCTTGCGGATCGGTGAAGATAAGCCAAGATCCTGTCCTCCGGACCCCCTTAAATAACCCGTGGGCACTCTCTCGGTATATATGGCGACGCCGGAAACCAAAACTACCGGAATAAAACAAATATTTGAACCAATCCCCGCGTAACCGATATATTTCGGGTCGCAAACCTACGCCGCAAGCACAACTAATATACGCCGAGTCGGCTGGCAATTTCTGAAATAATATACTGCTCGATTACTAAAATGAAAAGAAGTACCATTTAAAGTGAAAAAATCAGTAACATTACATGGTCCTTAAAATCTACGAAAAAATGAAATGTTACTATAGTTTAAAACCTGTAAAAAATTTTATTATTGATTCTGCAAGATAATAGCGGATAGCGAAATGAACTAAATATAAATTAATAAACTAAAATGTAACAATGTACGCGACACACTGTATAACTCTTTTAATAATATTTGTGTAATTACAATATTGTGTATTATTCAGTACATAAAACATTAAATTCACAGTCTTATCACAATAAAATTTTAAACCCAACATTTATACAATCA
>JAHKBH010002138.1:0-12500 GCA_019049505.1 Pachyrhynchus sulphureomaculatus
AAATATTCTTATCAATACTTTGTAGCCATACCCTTCGATACTCAATAACGGCGGCACATTATTGAGGCATCGATTCGATTAATTTTCTGTCTCTAGTGATATTTAGAGCGTCCACTCTTCTTAAACTTTTTTCCAAAGAGTACTTTATTGGAACAATTCTAAGTTCCACTTTCATTTTCAACTCTTCCCACAAATGTTCTGGTGAGGTTCAAGTCCCGGTGATTGACCTGACCATTCTAAAAAACTCGAAAATTTTCCTTTCTGAAAAATTCTTGGAAAACTGGGATTGATGTTTCGGATCATTATCTTGTCGAAAAAATCCATCCTCATGGCATATTGCGAAGTCCATAAAGAAGCATGTGTTCTGATAGAATATCCTCTCTGTACAGGGTGGTCCAAATTGGACACTTTTAAAGGTAAACCCTTTTATCTAAAGGAGATAGACGAAAACTGATGTCGTGTCTGAAGCTCAATTTTTCATTATAAACCAATGGAATGAAAACCGCATATCGATATCTAGTACCATTTCAGATATACAGGGTGTTTTTTTCAATAATCTGCATCTTGGAAAAATGTTTGTAATTCTTTTCCTATTGAAAATTTTTGATTTTTGTAAAAAACATTCTCAAAGCACTTTTTCACGTGGATTTCAACAGTGTAAGTTACATTTTTTTACAACTAATATTTTTAATAGTTATTAACGCAAAAATATATTTTTTAAATGGGATACCTTGTATATTTTTCCTTATCCGAATAGAGCTTTAAATTACCATTCTAAAAATATAGCACACTTTATATTTTGCTTAAATCTACTTCAAAATATAAAGGTTTTCAGTTTTTTACGAGAGTTTTAAATGCACATTTTGTGAAGTAAGCTTTGGACGGAAGCGGCAATATCAATTGTTCTACCGATAGCAGTCAAATCGTTAAAAAAAAATTTCCCAGAAGTAACTCTAAGAGTCATAAGTACAATGAAATTTACTAAATGCTATAGTACTTTAAACTATGTAGAAAATAAAACAAAACAACAATAAAACAATTTATTCCGAGTAGAGCAAACTAAAGCAAAAACAATTTTCTATAAGAGATGTTCGAAATGTCGACCAGTTTCATTTACACATAGGCGGCACCTTTTCTGGACACTTCTTACCGAGTTGATTAGTTCAAGAGGAGTGAGAGCTGCAAAACTTTGTATCACTGCGACTTCTAACTCTTACCTGGTATTTGTCGGCAATTTAAAAATTAGGTCTTTCAATCTTCCCCAGAGATAGAAGTCCATGGGTGTTAAATCCGGTGATCCTTGCCGGCCAACGGTACGGACCTTGGTTGGCTATCCAGTTATTGTCGAAATTGGCCGATAAAAAATTGCTGATAACTGCAGTGTTATGAGGGGGTGTCTCGTCGTGTTGAAAAAAATATATTTCTAAGGTGCATTAAAGACAGTTCATCAACAAGAGGTTCTATTTGCTGCCTTAAAATTTCTAAATATCTCTGAGAGGTGAGTGTTCCTTCGTAAATAAATCGACCTATAACCCGGCCTCTAAAAATTCCTGCCCACACATTAAATCCAAATCTGCCTTGATTTCTTTGCTCCACAACTAAATGAGGATTTTCTTGTGCCCACGTATAAGAATTGTAACGGTTAAAAATACCTGCATTGCTTACATAAGCTTCGTCTGTCCAAATGCAATTTAATGAAAAATTCTGAACATGGTTATAATTCTCCAGAAACCATTGACAAAAATCCATACGCCGTTGAAAATCTCCGTCTCTAAGGTGATGAACTTTATGGCCTAAATTTGTGCTTCTTCAAAGTACGACTTACGTTAGTTCTTGGTAGTCCAGTGGATTCTTTTAACTGTCGAGTTGAAGTGTTGGGATTATTTCCGATAGTTCCTAAAACTACTATTTCTTCTAACTCGTTATCCCTGTTTGATGCATAATTTTTGGGTCGTTTCTTTTCAAACTAGCCACTATTAACTAGGTTATGTCGCAATCGAACGAATATATCCTTGAAGGGGTTGACGCCTCTCTGAATACCGTTCGTGGTACAAATTACTTGCCGCTTCCGAATTTTCTTCGGTTTGTATGAAACACACTATCATATCCCATTTTTCGTAATTTTCAAACTTCATTGCGATTTATTTGACAATTCAGTAACTGATCTTGAAGTAAAATTTGACAGCTACGAGTAAACAATTGAATTAAACCATATGGCCGCTCCGTGCAAAGCCTACTTCACAAAATGTGCATTTAAAACTTGCGTAAAAACTGAAAACCTTTATATTTTGAAGTATATTTAAGCAAAATATAAAGTGTCCTACATTTTTAGAATGGTAATTTAAAGCTCTATTCGGATAAGGAAAAATAAAAAATAAAAATCAAAAATTTTCAATAGGAAAAGATTTACAAACATTTTTCCAAAGTTCAAATTTTTGAAAAACATCCTGTATATCTGAAACGGTACTAGATATCGATATGCGGTTTTCGCCATTGAGTTTGTCATAAAAATTGAGCCTCAGATACTGACATCAGTCTTCGTCTGTCTCCTTTGGATGAAGGGGTTTACCTTAAAATATGTCCAGTTTGGACCACCCTGTACATAACAGCGTCCATAGTACGTTCAGTTTTAACTATTGGACCAACGCCTTGTCACGAAAATGCCCCAAAGCATAATACTACCACCACCATGCTTAACAGTAGGTATTTGATATCGAGAATCATGTCTAGTACCTTTTGGTAGTCGAACATATCTTCTTCCATCATTAGTTAGTTTTGTCCGAAAACAGCACTTTTTTTCCAGTCTCCAACTGTCAAATTTTGGTGTATTTTCGCAAATTCTAATCTGGCCTTCTTATTTTTTTTTTACTGATGAACAGTTTTTTTTACTTCAACACTTCCAACTTGTGTTAGTCTACGAGAAAACAGTACTTCTACTTATGTCAGCTAAACTTTCGTCACGTAATTCACGTGCAATAATTGCAGCATTCTTTTTTGCGTCTGCAACCTTTAATTATTTTGTCGACACGAATATTTGTTTCGCTTGGTCTTCCAGAACATCAATCAAAGTACTTGTAGTTTCTCATTTTTTAATTTTATTTTTTTTTTTTTATTATATTGTTAACCGTTGTTTTTCCTATGGATAAAAGTTCAACTATTTCACGTGAAACTTCTCTTTTACCGTACTTTTCCTTATAATAGATTTCCGAATGTCTAATGACGTGAGTTTCTGCCTCTTCCCTCGATGATACTGATACACAATTATGAAGTGAACTAAATTCTTAATGTTTACCTGGATTCACGATCAGAAATGTAAACATAACTGAGTAAATTACAGTTTCTTAGAAGTTGGCCCGATACTTACGAATTATGAATAACCGAAAAATGTTATTTTTGTTAAGAATGATTGTTATTTATAATAGAAGATTTTTTAGTTATTCATGTTGTTAGTATAAAGCCGGGTTTCCACCAAACGGACATAGCACGAAACACAAACAAAAACTGTTTTTCTCAACAAAAAGAGCCATGTTTTGTAAAAAAGGAACAGTTCCGAAAACATGTTTGTTGTAGAACAGTGTTTTAGTAAACAAAACACTTTTTCCATCTCGAGTCGGTACGTCAAAAGAAAATAAATTTGTTCGTGTTTTTTAGTCGGTTTGGTTGGAACATCTGAATGTTGTAGTTTTGTTCTCTGCGACATTTGTACTCTACTCTTTTGACTACTTATCAAGTTTTTATCAACTGTATGCGATTTATGAAGAGTTTGTCAATACTTAAAGTAAGTACCAGTTTTTTTATATTTATTTTGTTAAACAATTATATATATATATATATATATATATATATATATATATATATATATATATATATATATATATATATATATATATACACTCCTGGACAAAATTAACGCAACAATATATTAAATCATACAAATCTCTATAATTTTAATAATTTTTTATTTACATTGGTTACACTAAAAGTTAGAAAAAAACTTATTTGGATACTTTTAAAAGTGAATTAGCTACCAAATTTCTTTATAAGATTCGAATTAAAATTATTCTTACGACCTAATAACAAAATCGTTGAAATTATGTAATAAACTGGGACACTAGTAGCAAAATTAATGGTGTAACTGGGACACTAGTAGCGTGTGTTGCCTCCTCTACTTCGGATGACAGCGTTTATGCGCCTAGGCATGCTTCTAATTAGATTTTGGATAAAATCTTGAGAAATTTGCTCCCGTTCTATGATCACTGCATTTTCAAGTTCCCTCAGGTTTCTAGGTGCAGGTATATGACGTTTCACATTTTTCTTAAAGTGATACCATACATGTTCTATCGGATTCAGATCCGGGTTTTTTGGTGGCCATTGCATAATCGGTATATCAACTTGATTAAGATAATCGAGTACCTCCCTAGCCACGTGAGGTCGAGCGTTGTCTTGCATAAACAGGAAAATTGGGCCCCACAAAATGACCGAAAGGCATCACATGTTCTATTACAATATTCTCAAGATAGTAGTCAGCATTCATGGATCTCGTACGGACAGGAACTAACTCTGTGCGAGCATCAAAGCAGATGCCACCCCAGAACATAACAGAGCCACCGCCGAATGGAATCCTTGCAGAGATATTGCAAGGAGCAAACCTCTCTCCTGGTTTCGCCATACTCGCTCACGACCATCTGGTTGTTTTAGACTAACCCTAGTTTCATCTGTGAAGAAAAACTTGTTTCCAATCATCCACAGACCAGTTTTTCGTGATTTCGAGCAAAACGTAACCTGGCAACTCTGTTCTCTCTAGTAAGCAAGGGCGCAGTGGCTGGTCTCCTACTGTTTAATCCAGCTTCATTTAACCGTCTTCTAACTGTTTTTAGAAGAAATTGTGACATTGCGAACAGCTTCGAGTTCGTTTATTATTATAGAACTAGTGACAGTCCTGTTTCTTAAAGCCTATTGTCTTATAAAACGTTCATCTAGGTCGCTAGTGCATCGTTTTCGCCCTTCCGCCCTAGCCTTCTAGAATAAGTTCCTACTTCATTCAAGCGTCTTATCATACGACTTATTGTGGAAACGATGTTTGCCTAATAAATTGGCAACATAACTCTGACAATATCCCTCGTCCAATAAAACTGAGGTTCGCACTACCTCGGGTTCAGTTAAATTCCTTGTTCGATTCATTTTTCTAATTCTTCGGGGTCAAAAATAAAACAGTCTACCACAAAAACGTATTACTTTGAAAAAGGGAACAAATTATAAGAAAATCTATCGCATTTTTACCGAAAATTGTTTATCTTTTAAAAAATTCTTTAAAACTGTAAATCTAAACGAATTGTTTTGATTTCTGTCATGAACAACGAAACAAAATATGCATAGCCTACTATTCAAATACTCGATAAACTTCAAAACTGACATAAGAAAAAGATAAATTAATTTTCAGATTGTTGCATTAATTTTGTCCAGGAGTTTATATATATATATATATATATATATATATATATATATATATATATATATATATATATATATATATATATGGATTTAGTTACAATGTTGGTACGATTAAAAGAGTGTACTACAAAAACAGATTTATCAAAACTGTAGTTTTAATTCATGTTTAGGCCGTGAATTCCAAAAAAGCAGTGGACTAAAAATCAGTGCAGTAATTTAATTGAAATGTGCCGTCAACAACATATTAACTTGTGGGATTCAAAAAGTATAGATTATAAGAATAAAAATAAAAAATAAGATTCACTCAAGGAAACTGGTAATACTTTTAAAACTAGCAGTGATGAAATCGAGTGAAAAATCAAAAACTTGTTCAGTTAGTACAAAGAAGGAAGTATAAAAGCATGAAAAAGTCTGGAGCTGGACAGCCGTTTGTTTCAAAATGGTTTGGATATGATGCCATGAGTTTTTTTTGTGTGACAAGAATAAACCGAGGAAAGGGAGGCTTACCTTGATATAATGTTGAAGAGCGTCATACAGGGCCTCCCATACATCCCGTATGATTCGTGATACAGAAGAATTTGAAATTTTGAATAAAATGTTTTAATGATTGAAAACTGTCCCCAGTGGCTAAGTACCTCAGAGTTACTGCCAGGCAATCATTCACGGAAATTGTGTCCCGGTAATTTGTATTTTTCTTGGCGATTTTAGGTTCTAACAAATTAATTAAAAATTCAAAATCGGTACTTGACATTTCTGGTAAAATTGTGGCAGGAAGGTCTCAATTCTCCGTTTTAACCCAACATTGTCAGTGCTTAAATCAGCCAATAATTTTTCTGTGCCGTAATTAACTCTCCTTTTTAATAGAGAACCGACCCAATACCTTGGCTTTTTTTTTTCTGTTTTGACCTTAACTAAAAACGAACCACAGCTAATCATAAAATCGTCGTCGGAAAAAGACATTCTTGCGGGACTAAACAAAATGGGAAAAAGAGAACAAACACTAGTTTTTTTAAACTGTCCGTTGGGTGGAAACCCGGCTTAATTAAAGTAGTTTATGATGGCATATTTGGTTTATTTCTCTTCTGGCTTTATAACTCAATTGATCACAAAAATGTTTTTGGCCTAAAACTTTTGCACGCAATATATATATATATAAATAAATATATATATATATATATATATATATATATATATATATATATATATATATATATATATATGTATATATATATATATATATATATATAAATACATACATACATACATATACATAATGAGTAAAACACTATACTAATTTTTTACTAAAAGTTTTGTTTTTAATGTTTTCCGTTCTTATAGACATCGAAAGTGACGAAAAGCTAAGTTTGGAAGGAGTCAAAATTAAAGCAGAAGATGACAAAATTCAGAAGCTTGCCAACGAATACAAGGCTCACGTTCGGGATATCTTGAAGAACCTTAAAGATAAATACAAAAAGTTGCTGTCAAGAAATCTTAGACTCTTACCGAGTCAGGTACACATCATATTAAAATCTACTTATATTTTTATCCAAACGTGCAAACGGCAATATATTGTGTATTTTCCGTTAAAGCTATAGAGTAAAGAAAAGAAAGTCGTTAAAAGCCGACGGGAAAAGGGCTTAGTGATTCGTGCGTAATTTTGTAGTGCACAGCATATGGTAACCAGACTGTAGTCTCGATGTTGGACCTTATCCTTTTTGTCTTACCGTTACCGCACCGCCCCAAAAGTCTTTTTTTTTCCTATAATTTTAACATAAAATAGTGTCGGAAGTTTGTTGCTGAAAATGTTCCACTCTCATTATTATAAATGGTTTGTGAAAACATATTACGTTTTTCCAGTTCGATTGATAATCAGTTTCATGTCAGTAGGTCTGTTAAATTTGGACCATAAAAAATATTGGTAAATTAGGGTTCATAAAAACGCAGGCTGTTTGTATAAATAACAGTTGATTGAAACATTATTGTTTATATTATCTTCAGACTATGCCGCGACATGAACTGGAACCGGACAAAAGAGTAGCAGAATATGTTGAACAGATCTTTGCAGATAAAATTGGAATCGTTAGAAGAAAATTGGCTTTTGACGTTGAAAAATCAAGGATTCAAGTCAACAAACTTCAAAAGTAAGAAACGCTTTTAAGTTTTTATAAGAAACTTTTTTGTGATTGTCCGAATTTGTTCAAAACTGTTAATTAACTCTGTATATATATATATATATATATATATATATATATATATATATATATATATATATATATACACTAGCCGTGCCCGCGGCTCCGCTCGCGTGGACTTGATTCACTACTATCGTCACTGCTTATTCCTTATGTTACCCAACGTAATAAATATCTCACATTATTTCCCCTTATCTCCTAATATTTCTCCTTATCTCCCATTATCTCTACATAATTTCCATTATCTAGGCTTATCTCTGCTCATCTCCTCCCATTATTTCTCCTTATGTCCCATTATTTCTCCTTATCTCCCATTATCTCACCTTATTTTCCAATATCTAGGCTTATCTCGCAATTATTTCTCCTTATCTCCATTATTTCTCCTTATCTCCCATTATCTCACCATAACTCCCATTATCTAGACTTATCTCTGCTTATCTCCCATTATTTCTCCTTACCTCCCATTATTTATACTTATCTCCCATTATCTTACTTTATCTCCCATTATTGAGGCCTATCTTGACTTAGCTCCCATTATTTCTCCTTATCTCCCATTATTTATTTATTTATTTATTTATTTATTTATTTATTTATTTATTCACCACATTCTACAGTATTCCAATTACAGAATGGGAAAATAACATAATGAAATGTACTAAACCTAATTAAAATTATATTAGAGCTTATTAACAACATATTTTAAAACTACATTTTTTTTATTTTTGTCACGCTGCAATTGAAAATATCAAGCTGGTTCTGCATTTGATTGTATTTCTCGCAAATTTGAAAAAGGGGAGAAAATTTTAGGACATTTGTTCTTGGGATTGGTAAATTAAAAGTTTGCACACTACGTGCCGCGGTTCTAGGTACATGAAAAGGCAGACACTGCAAGATTTTGTTTGCATCAATTTTGTTTGATATTATCTTATGTAAAAATATAATTTTGGGCTTTGTTTCGGCGTGCCTCTAAACTTTCCATCGAAAATCTATCCAAGAGACTTTCATAGGGATAACCTATTTCGGGATATACTCCATCGAGTTTAAAACTAGCGTACTTTAAAAAACGCTTTTGAATTTTTTTCGATATTTTGAATGTGCGCTTGATAAAAGGGGCACCAAACAACAACTGAGTATTCAAGCCGTGATCTCACGAAACTATTAAAAAGCAATTTTAGAGTATCATATTCAACAAAGTCGGCACTATTACGTATGATGAAACCCAATAGTTTAAAACTCTCCGCCGTAATCTTTGCAATATGGCCACGAAAAGACAAGGCAGTATCCAGCAAAACACCCAAATCAGACACCGACTGACATCGCTCTAGGACCTGACCATTCATACTGTAATTGAATTGTATGGGACTCAGTTTTTTTTGTAAAGGTAATTACATTGCACTTGGATACATTCAAAAGGAGTTTGTTGTTACTACACCAATTGTTTACAAGATTAAAGCCATCCTGTAGTCTTATGCAGTCATTCAGGTCTCTGATTCTGCAGTATAGCTTCACGTCATCAGCATAAAGTAGGTATTCAACATCCGCTCTCTGAGTAAGATCATTTATAAATATATTAAAAAAGGAATGGTCCCAAATGTGATCCCTGCGGCACTCCCGATGTGGCAACAAAGCTAGAAGAATTCTGACCAAGACACTGTACAAACTGCGAGCGATTTATCAAGTATGATTTAAAAAAAGATAATAACTTACTCGAAAAGCCAATTGCGAACAACTTGTCCAACAGAATCCCATGATCCAGCCGATCAAAGGCCTTAGAGCAATCAGTGTAAATCACATCGGTCTGCTCACCCCCATCAAGTGATTCGGCAAGGTCTTGCGTAAAACAAAATAAATTTGAAACCGTCGAACGGCCTCTCACGAAACCGTGCTGTTGCAGTGATATCTGCGTGCCAATTGAATTATATAAATAATCATGTAATATGATTTCGAAGACTTTTGAAAAGTTATTAATAATGCTTATCGGTCTATAGTTTGTTACACAACTCTTGTCACCTTTTTTGAAAACAGGGCGTAATGCGTGATGTTTTCCATGTGTCTGGAAACATAGATGTGTCAAGTGATAAATTGAATAATATTGTAAGAGGATGAGCAAAAACAGAGGCGCAGTCTTTTAACAAGAAGGCAGGAATTCTATCTGGACCAACAGTAGCTGTAGGTTTTAACTTTTTTAATACTTTAAAAACAAGTTGTTCCGTTATTTTCTCCATGTTAATAGGATTCTGTGATGGGAATAAATTGTTCTCCACGTTTCTTTGTTTCTGAGAAGACATTACATAAGAGTCTTGAAAAAAGGATGCAAAACTTTCAGCTATATGTCTGGGATTATTAAGGATGTTGTTATTATAAGACATTGTGGTTGGTATAACATGAGAGTTCTTCTTGTCATTAATATAGCGCCAGAATTTTTTAGGATCATTTTTTATGTTGTTTTCAATATTTAAAGAGTATGTTTTGTAGGAAGCTTTTGTGTCATTTTTAATGATTCGCCTCAGATTTTTAAACTTTTCTAGTTCGAATAAATTTCCCGTTCTTTTGAATTTTTTCCAAGAGCTGTATTTAGTTCTGATATTTTGTATAATTTCACTAGTAAACCAAGGCGGATAATATTTATTTGTCTTTTGTGTCTTAGGAACATGTATATCTAAAGTAGTGTAAATTGTTTGATAAAATGTTTCGCAGGCTTTATTTACGTCTGTAAATTGAGACAGAAAGTCCCAGTTAATATATGAAAAGTTAAGATATAGGTTTACTAAATTCCCTCTTTTGAAATTATAATAGTTTGAATAATTCTTTTGCTTATGTTTCTTGGATTCACACTGTACTTTTAAAAAAATATCTAAAGCAGGATGGTGATTATCTTCCGCTGTCAAAATATCCATGGCTCTCTCAACACTGCCATCGTTATTTGTGAGCACGAGATCAAGAAGTCTATCAGAGGAATTTTCTATGACGTTAATTTGAGATAGACCCGAAAAGTTTAGAAAATTTTCAATTATTGTTTTACTACTGTTACGCAATGTATTCTCAGGTACATTAAAATTGGGTATATTAAAGTCACCCATAATTAGCACTTTATTATTCATAACAAACGGTAAAGACAATAAAGTCTCAAATAATATTTCGTATATCTGGACCAATACTCTTGGAGGAATATACAAAACAAAGATATACAGAGTTACGTTATTTAAAAAAGACTTTTACGCCAATTATATCAATAATCTCTAGACGGTCAAACATAGACATATCTAATGGAAATACGGAAAATTCAGATCCGAGGGCTAGAACAACACCACCACCCCTCTGCATGTCAACCAAAGGGAACTTTCTATCACTTCGGAATATTATAAAATTTGGAGGAAAAATTTCAGAATCAATCACACTATCATTGAGCCATGTTTCTGTAAGGGCAACAATTTGATAATTTCCAGAGCCAGCGGCATTGTAAATCTCCTTAATTTTTGTATTCATACCACGGACATTTTGATAATAGTCAGATAAATTATCTACCTTGTCAGAAGCCATGCTCCTAAGGGGAACAGAATTTGAGGACCTATTATAAAACTCAGTCGTTGGTTTGATGTTAGAGGCCGCGTTTAATTGCTATTGAGGACCCAATACATGAAATTTAAACCTTTCCAATGCTTGCTTATAGGTATGACAGGATTTATAATTCCAAGCAGCATGATTTGTATCAATTTTGCTATTTTGTTTTTGATTTACTAATGTGCAATTATCTAGGCTTATATCGAATTATATAGAACATATGTATAAATTTATAAAAACACGTAAATCGGATAAGTGGTTCTCGAGTGATAAGCGTACTAACGGACAGACAGACAGACAGAAAGACGTTACATTTTATATATATTATATTTTTTGCTACATGATATTGTTCCATATTTAATGCTTTAGGCAGTGTATTGCAAGAGAACGCGCTAGCGGCAAACTTTTCTCCGACTTGATTCACTATTATCGTCACTGCTTATTCCTTATGTCACCTAACGTAATAAAATATATCCCATAACCTGGCCACAGAACATACGTATGTTTAAAAAAAAAGCACGTAAATCGGATAAGTGGTTCTCCAGTGATAAGCGCACTAACAGACAGACAGACAGAGAGACGTTGCATTTTATATATATTATAGATATTCTGTGCTCCATGATACTGTTCCATAATTAATGGTTTAGCATGTTTAAAAAAAAAGCACGTAAATCGGATAAGTGGTTCTCCAGTGATAAGAGCACAAACTGACAGACAGAGAGACGTTGCATTTTATGTATATTATAGATATCCTTTGCTACATGATATTATTCCATATTTAGTGATTTAGGCAGTGTATTGCAAGAGAACGCGCTAGCGGCAAACTTTTTCCGATTTGATTCACTATTATCGTCACTGCTTATTCCTCATGTTACCTAACATAATAAAATATAGTCTATAACCTGGCCAGAGAACATACGTATGTTTTTAAAAAAAAAGCACGTAAATCGGATAAGTGGTTTTCCAGTGATAAGCGCACTAACGGACGGACAAACAGACAGACGGACAGAGAGATGTTGCATTTTATATATATTATAGATATAGATTATTATTATTATTTAACCTGGCCAAAGAATATATGAATGAATTTAAAAAAAGACACGTAAATCGGATAAGTGGTTCTCGCGTGATAAACGCACTTATGGACAGACAGGCAGACAGAGAGACATTGCATTTTATATATATTATAGATTATAGATATTCTCTGCTACATAATATTGTTCCATATTTAATGGGTTAGACTGTGTATTGCAAGAGAACGCGCTAGCGGCAAACTTTTTTCCGACTTCATTCACT
>JAHKBH010002138.1:17500-19232 GCA_019049505.1 Pachyrhynchus sulphureomaculatus
GAGCCGTCGTTGCAAGCTACGTGCACGGATAGAATTCACAATTTTTATTGCAATGCCCATAATCTCCTCCATGTTTAGAACTTTTGAACACAAAACTTGTTGATGTATAATGCAATGGAAGGAGAAAAATTAAGGGAAATCATCATTAGCTCGACACAATGCCACAAAACCGTTTTCGTTTCCAGTCATTGCTGGTGCTCCATCGGTTGTAATGCATACTAGTTTATATATTGGTAGCTTGTAGTTTGTTACAAAATTGAAGAAAACGTCATATATATCTTCGCCACGGGTCTTTCCTTTGAGAGGAATCATTGTCAAAAACTCTTCCTTAGCCCACATGTCATTGAATACCATTCGAATAAAAATACACAGCTGGGCAGTGTCTGTCATATCGGTGGATTCGTCGAACTGTAAAGAAAAGTATGTACATTCCATGATATCATGTTTTAGTTTATCTGCCATGTCCTGACTCATGACTTCAACACGCCTTGTGACAGTCGGACGAGATAACTGAAGTTCTCTAATAGCAGACATAATCTCTGTTTTTTATTTTTAAAATCTCCAAATAAAGTCTCACCTGCTTTAATAAATGCTTCCTTCACAACCAATCCATCATCAAATGGTTTCTTGTGTTTCGCCAATATATGAGATATTTTAAATGACGTGATCGTTGCAGCTTTTGATTGTTTGGCTGGTCTTGTGAACATTGTTTGTTCTTTTTTCAAACAAATTATCAAATCACGTACTTTTCGTTTTCTTAATTCACTCTGTGACGGAAAATCCTTTTCATAGTTTTTATGAACCGTTTTATGATGCCTAAGTTCCCACGCTTAGGTATTGCAACTGACGCACGGCAAATGAGACAAATGCACTTATCCTTTACCATACAAAAGAAAAATTCTTCCTCCCAATCGTTATTAAGATGATAAGTTTTTACTTTTCTTCGCCGCACTCATTTTGGACTATTTATTAACAAACTTTGTATCGATGTATCGTCTTCAAGTTACAACTCAGACTGACTCCTATTCCTGCAGGCGCAACATTTATATCGGCGCGAACGAAGTCTCGAATGTTCCCGTCAAACACGCCGCCCGAAGTTTCTAGAAAAATCGGCGGGAATCAAAGACGCGGCTTTTTTTTGACAAGTACCGCGCGTTTCTTTGATAAAGCCGCCTTTTGCCGCTAGCAGGGGGTTATTACGATAAAAGAAAGTGATGAGGGGGTTATTCTGGCCTAATTGTGGATCGAATAAATTTTAGTAGTTTATTCATTACATTTTGTCTTAGTTACCTAAAACAAAATCTGTGAATAGTTCTATATCGGAATTTTTTTCTCGAGATCGACTCAAAAAGCACTCGCGATCGACCGTTTGAGCACCCCTGCCATAGAGTGAAGAATTATTATAAGGAAATGAAACTTTCTGTACATTTTAGAGAATTAAACAATAGGCAGTATGTAACACGTAGGCTGAAAAGTTTTTGGCCTGACATATAAATGTCGCCCTTTTTAAAAGTAAGTACCTACCCTCAAACGATACGTGTCAAAATTTCATGACATTTCGACGATTAGTTTACAAGTTACAGTGGTTTTACTTTTATATTTTCAAAACAATGGAAAATATCGAATTTCGTGTGTTGATTAAACACTGTTTTTTGATGGGAACAAATACCGTTGAAGCAAAGCAATGGCTTGATAAGTATTACGGGGAGTCTGCCCCTGGAAAATCACTCAT
>JAHKBH010002139.1:0-10000 GCA_019049505.1 Pachyrhynchus sulphureomaculatus
CTGAACAAACTCCCAGTTTCGAACATAGAACCTTAAAAAAGCAGATGTAAATGCTTTGTCACTTCTAAGAAGGACAATTGAAGAATCTCTTTGTATTATAAGAGAAAAAAATCTTAATACATTAAAATCGAGTTAAGGTTGGCAGAGGCTGACCCGAGAGCTTGCTGCCTGCTACCTGCTCCGAAAACTCCACGCAACGGCACTTCTTTTAAACTGCTATAGCTTCGTCTATTTTTAACCGATTCTTATGAAACTTACAGAAAATATTCTTAAGATATCATACTAAAAGTAAATGTAAAAATATAAAAATTAAATTTTTTGACCCAGACGACTAGGTATATCCTTTTAAATATCTTAAATTTTATAAAACTGACAACACTTACGTTCAACCAAATCGTAACTCATCGTTTTTAGTCCCCCTTCCTCGATTCCACTGTTAATCTTGGATCTTTTTTAGATGTAAACAAGCGGAGCCTTGGAGCTTCATCAGGAGCAACAATTGACTGAGTCAATCATTGCTTTGGTGTAGTGGTTATACCTGTTCCATTTACGGTACTGAATTCACTTGCTTCATGATATATCGCACACATGATACAGACTTCAAGTCGTTAGCAATAATCATCATAAAAACATTTTGTATTCAAGGGTAAACATACCATATCATTCCTGTAATTTCTTCCCAACAAATTAGTAATCCAGTTAAAATTTTAATAAGTGTGGTAGCAATAAGTAGAAAAACAGTGGATTATATTGCAATCCTGTGATGTGCAAAAAGTTACCTTACTGTACTTTCGTAAAATACAGCTCAGGCAACTGAATCTTCATCTGCTGTTTTGTAGAATAAAACGTGCCTTAGATACGCACCAGTAGTCTTATATTTATTAATTTTGATAGCTAATTACATATGGTCATATATAACTTATTAAAATACATATTTTTGGACGATTACAAATTTTTGTATCATAAACAAAAAGGCTATTCTGGAATTAATACCCTTATTACAAATAAGTATATGGTGAAACTAACAAGAACAAAGTAATAGGTCGCAGAAATTCCGACATGTTCTCTATTACTTATATCGCTAATCGTGGAAGGAGTAGTGGACAAATCAAAAAACCCCAGCTAAGTTACCATTAATATATATTCATTCAGTTCATTCAAAAATTATAGTACTGATAACCACCACCACATAAATCAAGGCTATTCTATAATCTGATGTGTTAGACAGTTTTGGTTCATTTTTACTGTTGGGTGTGTGAATTTTGAGGGATTTTTCGGTAAAAATATCGTTTTATCGTAAAAAAAAAAAATTACAAATTGATTATTCAAAGTATTGTCCATTGCTGGCCACTACTTTCGCCCATCTTTATGGTTAGCATAGGAATACCATGTTGAAAGAACGACTCATCTTTTAAGGCTATCCAGGAATCAACCCATTTTTTGGTATCCTCATAAGAATGGAAGCGCTGTTCAGACAGGAACAAGTGATAATCAGAAGGAGCAATGTCGTGTCAGTACGGCGGATAGGTAGGACATCCCATCTAAGCGCTTTTAGAGTTTCCTTGACGGGTTTGGCAACATGTGACCGAGAGTTGTCATTTTGAAAAATCACTTTGTCAATTCTTTTGGCATATTGTGGTTGTTTTTGCCTCAACGCTCGGCTCAAATGCATCAATTGTTGTCGGTAACGTTCCTCAGTTGAAGCAGCTCATAATACACTACACCCAGTTGATCCCACCAGATACACGGCATAAGCTTGGAGCCTCGCCTTTGGCGAGGATGTCGATGGTTTACCGGCTTCGCCCATGATTTTTTCCGCTTTGAATTATCATAGCATATCCATTTTCCATCACCAGTTACGATACGATACAAAAAACCTTTCCGATTGTGTCGTTGAAGCAGTGAAAAATCGCCTTTCAACGTCTCTCGGTTTCAATTTGCACCACACCCAATTTCCTTACTTTTGAATCATTCCCAGTGCATTGTAAGTGCTTGGAAATGGTGGTACGATCGACTTCTAATAATTCTGCAAATTCTTTTCCCATTTCGCATGGGTTTTGATCAAGTATGATTAGAACAGACCAGCCTGGCAAGATTGGTTGGTTTAATGAAGGCTTAAAAAATATGCGTGAGCAACTTCTGTTCTTAAAGGAGCTGTCTAAACAGTACAGGCACCCTAACATTGCTAATGTTTACAAAAACTTCAGGAAGCAGTACAGAATTGCAATACGTAATGCAAAGATAAGGACAAATGAAAATATTATCAAAAGTTCAGGGAATCAAATGAGGACACTGTGGGACATTGCAAATAAACAGAGAGGAATCAAGAGGAATACCAAGGAAACTCCATAATATAAGTCCCAATACCTTCAACACATTTTTTTCTCAGATTGCACATGATTTAATCAAAGATATAACTGTAGAAATTTTCTTTTTCCGAAGTAACATTTAACACAACTCGTGATATAATAAATGGCCTAAAAAATAAAAATAGTCGCGACATATTTGGATTGAACGTTAAATTAATCAAGTACATAAGGAATTTAATAATATCACCTCTTACTAAGCTAATTAATCTATGTTTCGGAGAGAATGTTTTTCCATCTATCCTTAAAAAAGCTATAGTGTGTCCTATCTTTAATAAGGGAGATATAAATATCCCAGAGAATTACAGACTGGTATCATTGTTGCCTATTGTTTCAAAAATAGTCGAGAAGTGTATGTCGAGGCAGATGGTTAATTTCCTTGAATTAAACAGATGCTTCTCTGAAAGTCGGTTTGGGTTTAGAAGAAATAAGAGTACGGTCTTGGGTATTTTGGATCTTGTTCCTCATATTACTGAATCATTTCACAGACTACAATATAAAACAGTCCTTCTGTGTGATCTAAGTAAAGCTTTTGACTGTGTTAACCACAGAATCTTAATACAAAAGCTCAGTGGATACAACTTTTCTTATGAAAGCGTGTCACTTATTGAATCATAACTTAAGAGACAGAACCCAAACTGAGAGTCTCTGGGGTGTCGTCGACAGAGAGTGTGATTAATATTGGAGTTCCCCAAGGCTCAGTGCTGGGCCCAACACTTTTTTTGATATATATATTAATGACTTGCCAGATATAAACAATGCAGCTAAGTACACACTCTTTGCTGACGATACCACGGTGACATTCGCCGCTGATACAATTGAGGAATCCCTTGAAGGTTCCTTGGCGGCACAAGAGGGTGCTAAACAGTGGTTTAATGGAAACAGACTGGCCTTGAATAGCGATAAAACCAAACGGGTTGTTTTTTCCTTAAGAGAGGTGTATGATTTGAATGTGGGGGTGGATGAGGTGAGATTTTTGGGTGTATATTTGTATCCAATGCTGCATTGGGGTGCACACATAGACCGGCTGTGTAAAGAATTGAGCAAACATCTTTTTGTACTCTGGAATCTTGCACACTGTGTTTCTCAACAAGTATTGTGAAATGCTTATTCCATTCTCGTCTGGGGACACTCTTCACAGACCTATCGAGTGTTTAGCTTGCAGCATAGGGCACTGAGAATACTGGATGGACTTGGTTTCAGGGATGATTGCACAGTCATTTGTATCGCTCAGAATTTTAACGGTTCCTTTCCAGTACATTCTGAAGAATCTCCAGGTCTTAAAGCAATATGATCAGTCCTACAAATGCCATGGTGATGTGCATTGCCATGACACCAGGCTTAAGAGGAATCTAATTCCAACATATTGGATGCTGGAGAGATGTCAAACGGGTCCTGGGTACTGGGCCGTCTATTATAGAGCATATGGACTAATAATTTCTCTCGTAGTACAAAGTGGCCGGAAGCTTTTGCACATATAGAATAGAATAGAATAGAAATATGCTTTATTGTCCTAAAATACAACGTATTTGTTGACAAAGCAAGCTTAACTTAAATTATTATTATATTAATAAACACAAATTCAAAGAAAGAAAAAAATAAGGAAACAGAACAAGATTAGTAGTCAATGCAGTAAACACAAAATAAAATAAATAAAAATTACACATATGTCAACCCAAATGCCAACCACTCAACCACTGTTATATGCTTATTCCAGTTTATCATTGTAGAATTCCTCAAGTACATAGTACGCCTTTTTTATAAGTAGGGCCCTAGTCTTTCGTATAAAGACTCTCTCGCAATTCAATCCTCTCAATTTGAGAGGCAGATGATTATATATTTTTTTGCCATTATAAACAATTGCAGATTTGATCAGCTCCGTTTTCGGGGCCGGCAATGGCAGGACGAACGCTCGCCTAGTGCCGTGCCGGCTGACTGGCATTGCCTCAAGACGATGTTTTTTAAAGATGATGATAGCAGTTTCAAGGATAAATAGGGCACAAAGAGTAAGAATCCCTAACCTCGGAAACAATGGTCGACATGACTCTCGCAACCCAGCTCCCGAAATATATCTGATAGCTCTCTTTTGCAATACAAAAACAGAACTAAAGTGAACTCGGGAGCAGCAAGCCCAGAAACAGATCCCATACCTCAAATGAGCCTCAACTAGTGAAAAATAAGAGGTTCTAGCTATATTCAGCCCCAGGCTACTTGCAATAACCCTAAGGGCATAGCAGCCTGAAGAAATTTTGCTGCAGATGTTGCCAATGTGATCCTCAAACCGCAGCGATGAGTCAATTATTAGACCGACAAATGAATTCTTATCAGCTGAAGAGATGATCTCATTCTCAATATTAACATTCTCTATATTGCATCTAAAGCTCAGAATCCTTGTCTTGGCTATATTGAAGGACAGTTTGTTATCATCACACCAAGCCTTCATCTCAGATAAATCTGCCTGAACATCGGCCCGAAGTCTCCCGACATCCTTATTGTGCCACAAAATTGTGGTGTCATCAGCAAAGATGGTAAATCTGCCAGCCACTGTCAAACGGGGCAGGTCATTAACATAGATCAAAAACAATAGTGGTCCAAGTACAGAGCCTTGAGGGATACCCACACTGATCCCTAACCCCTTCTGAGCACTGACCCTTAAAAGTCACAGCCTGGACTCGGCCCGACAAATACGACCGAAACCAATCCCAAGCTAACCCCCTGAACCCATAAATGTCCAGCTTTGACAGCAAGATCCCATGATCAACACAATCGAAAGCTTTTGTCAAATCACAAAACACCGCCGCAGCATGTTCACCAGAATTCAATTCGAGATAAAGTCGTTCGAGCAGATTAAAAATTGCATCGTTCGTGCTTCTCGAGGCTCGGAATCCGAATTGCTGCGCACTAAGAAGGTCATGTTTGTTCAAAAAATCAACCATTCTCTTCCCGACCAACCTCTCCACCACTTTCGTCAATGTCGGGAGTAAAGAAATGGGTCTAAAATTTGAAGGGATATTACAATCTCCACCTTTATGCAATGGCACAATCAGAGCCCTCTTCAAACATGCCGGAAAAGTACCACTGGAAAACGAGCCGTTAATTGCATCTGCCAGGGCCCCTACGGCTCTCTGCGGCATTGCCAGGAAGGACCCTCAGAGAGACACCGTCCCAGCCAAAGGAATTCTTATTTCTCATTTCCCCTAAAACCTCACTTATTTCAATGGTGGAAGTTGGGGACAAGAAAAAGGTATCAGACACTGAGACATGACTGAGATATTTTATGGGATCCCCTGGATTAACAATTTTTGTTGATAAGTTATGTGCAATATTACAGTAGTAATCATTAATTTGACCGGCGTCAAGAGTGCAAGAAGAAACCGGTTCGATACCAGAGCCGCCTCTATGTTTATTAATGATTTTCCAAGTTTCCCTAGATCTATTTTTTGCATTCAATATTCTCAAATGATAATAATTTCGTTTGGCGGTTTTTATGATTTTCCTATATATATTACGATAACTATTGAAGTATTCTATAAAAGCAACATTATCAAAATTGAATTTCCTTATAAGATGCAAGGATTTCATATTCTTTGCTGAAACTCGGAGACCCGGTGTGATCCAAGGTTTTCTCTTTTTGTTTTTAATAACAACCACGGGAAAGACACTATTAAATGCATTAACCAAAGCAGTATGAAATCCATGTAGGAGATCATCAGTGCATAAAACTTTCTCCCACTCCGTTCGCTCAAAATTAGCCGTAAACCTATCGAAGTTTCGCTTTGAATACAGCCTGCCGCGCCTTATTTTATCTTTAGAAATAGATCAAAGCAGCGATACACATGCAACAACAGCCTCATGGTCTGACAGAGCCGCATTAAACAATCTCACACCCGACATCATCATTATCAAAAGTCGTACAAATAATCAATGTAGAACAAGAGTGTGGCGAAAGTCGAGTCGGCCCAGAAACGTGCATAGTCAAATTAAATGAAGTTATTAAATTATTCAGTACTCGTGCAGACGAATTTGATACATCAGAAAAGTCAATATTCAAATCACCAGCCAACACTATAGACGCACCTATCGAAATTTCACTCAACAATTGTTCAAGCCTCTCCAAAAACACACTTACATCTGCAGAAGGCGCTCTGTAAACAGCAATAATAAACAGATTATGTTCACTGCAATGTACAATCGAGAATTCGAAGATTTTCTCTTCCAAAATATAATTAAATTTCTCACTATTAGAGAACATACAGTTCTGCAGAAAATCTTTTCGTATCATAATAAGTGTGCCACCATGAGCATGTATGTTTCGACTAAATTTTGATACTAAAACGTAATCAGGCACATACAAAGACTCCCCAGGTCTGAGCCAGTGTTCCACCAAAACAACAATATTAGGGAAATCTATGGTTTCCAAAAACAAGAACAGTTCATCAATTTTATTACGAACAGACTGAATGTTTAGCAATACTAGGGTGAATTCATTACCTAGACGATTGTTTATTACACTAAAAAATGTGACCCTTTGTTTGAACACTTATCATCATCTGTCGCCTCATTAATAACAGCAGGAGCATCATTAGGCTTGGGTTTCAATGGCGTTATATACCTCAGATTACTACTTAAATTAGAGCAAAAATTATCCATACTGGCTTTTATAAGTGTTGCCAACTTAGAAAGGCCTCTTCTATTGAGGTAGTACTTAGAATATAAAAAGTCTTTAATAGAAAATTTATCCGAAATATCGAGGAAATCAATATTGATTGAAAATCGTTTTAATCTTTCGACAACAGAGGATAACTTGTGGTTTATATGAAATATATTTTTCCCAACTTTAATGTTATTTACAAAAGGTAAATTGCTAATTATTAAATTAGTTTGAAAACACTTATTTGCCAACAATGTTATGTCACTTATTCTAATATTTACATCATTTAATCCTGCAAGGAAAATTACGTAATCATTTTGAGTTAAGTCACGAATGTAACAATCCGCTGTATAAACCAAGTCTTTGTATTTTGCAAATGGTTTACATATAAGTTGGACATCAGAATTAACCAACTTTTTTGCCAATTGATTGTACATAGTTTTCCAAAGTCATCAGTTAGAACAATAACCTTATTCCGCACTTTGTTAGTCTCTATTAAATTCTGCGTCCTTCTGATTTTCTTATCCAAAATGGGAGTGCTAATTATTTGCTTTACATTGCTATGATCTTTACCTTCCTATAAACTCCTTCATTGTAAATAACTCTAGTCTTGCATTCTTCATATCCTCCAGATAGAAATCCCTTTCCGCGCTTAACGTTTCAATGCTGGTCAGCATACTGTTTTTAATTTCTTCATACTCTTGAAGTTCCCTCTCCAATCTAGCATTCTTGTTAGCAATCTCAGCAATTTCGCCCCTTAAGAGGTTACAATTCTCCAACAATCTCGTCATTTCCAGCTTCATGCCATCCATTCTTATTTGACAGCCATGAGTTTCACACAGAGATCCTGCATCAGCCTCTGCCACTTCATCCTCAGAATCTCCAGCCATTCCCCTTCGTTCATCAATAGAACTGCCCTCATCATTATTTAACTCCTTATTCACTACAGTAATACCGGTAACGTTCAATTCTGCATCTCTCTCCAAGTTTACAATTCTTTCATCCCGTTCGTGGATTTGTTGCTTTAAATTCTGAATTTCCTGGGCATGGAGGTCATGAATCTTATCTGATTTAATTTTCATTAACTCACAATCCCTTGAACATATTATTTTGTGCAGTTCTAACTTAATTAGACCTTTTGAGCGCTCCAAGCAACTGGGATGAAAGATATTTAAGCATTGCACACAACACCAGTTTGCACAAGTTTTATTTTTACAACACTTGAATACTGCTGCCATTATGAAATTGAATCAATATGCACATCAATCATAGTGCAAGCTAAGCCATGCAAAATACAGAAAATACGCGACAACCGCTCCACTAAATTCGTTCTCAAAGAAATACAAACAAATGGTTTCATACATCTGATAAAAAGAGAACAAAAAATACACAACCGATAAAAATAATTTCTCGTGTTTATTGTTTAAATTGTAAATTCTATGAATAAAAAACGTATTTTCCATCAGTCTGGGCACAATTTCCCGTGGAAACAATTATAGGAACGAACAAACAGCACTTCATTAAAACATCCGTGAAAAAACGAAAATTTTTGATAAAGTTTTTCCAGGTCAAACGTTAAAAAATAACACCTTGACACCTCACGAATACAATCACGGCACAAACTATATATATATATATATATATATATATATATATATATATATATATATAACACATGGGCTGAAAAGTCCGGGGCCTAACAAAGAAAAACACGGTTTTTTTGGTTCAAAATTAGCTTTATTCATCAACGTAATCTCCATCAAGAGCAACGCAATCATTCCAGCGCCGCTCTAACATTTCAATACCACTTTTGTAGAACGATTTATCTTTTGCCTCAAAATAGGCCTCAGTTTCAGCGATAACCTCTTCATTTGTGAGAAAATTCTTACCGGCGAGCATTTTTTTCAGGTCTGCGAACAGCCAGTAGTCGCTGGGAGCCAAATCTGGCGAATACGGTGGATGTGGGAGCAATTCGAAGTTCAATTCATGTAGTTTTGCCATTGTTTTGATTGACTTGTGACACGGTGCGTTGTCTTGATGAAACAAAATTTTTTTCTTTGCCATATGCGGTCGTTTCTTTGCAATTTCGGCCTTCAAACGCTCCAATAACGCTATATAATATTCACTGTTGATGGTATTTCTTTTCTCAAGATAGTCGATGAATATTACACCACGCACATCCCAAAATACCGAGGCCATAACCTTTCCAGCCGATTGTTGTGCTTTCGGGCGCTTTGGACGAGGTTCACCAGTTGCTGTCCACTCAGATGACGATCGTTTTGATTCCGGAGTGAAGTGATGGATCCATGTTTCATCCATTGTCACATATCGACCCAAAAATTCCGGTTTGTTACGTTTAAACATGGCCAAACACTGCTGAGAATCATCAACACGTTCTTGTTTTTGATCAACAGTGAGCAAACGCGGCACCCACTTTGAACAGAGCTTTCTCATAGTCAAATGCTCATGCAATATAAAGCCGACACGTTCTCTTGATATCTTTACGATGTCAGCTAACTCACGCAACTTCACTTTTCGATCATTCGAAACGATTTTATGGATTTTTTTTATGTTTTCTGGTGTTACCGCCTCATTTGGACGTCCACTGCGTTCTGCATCATCGGTGTCTCTACGACCACGTTTGAAGTCAGCAAACCAACGTTTTATTGTTGTTTCTGATGGAGCGGAGTCCCCATAACACTTTTCAAGCCATTGCTTCGCTTGAACGGTATTTTTTCCCATCAAGAAAAAAAAACAAAAGCAGTGTAAAATTAAAACACGAAATTGTTTTTGATCCATTGTTTTGAAAATAACAAAAGTAGCGTCACTCTTAGCACAATAACTCACAAACTAATGAATAGAATATCATGAAATTTTAACAGCTGTCTTTTGAAGGTTAGTATTAACTGAAAAAAAGGTGACTGCAATAAAACTAGCGCCATCTATGTGTTAGGCCCGGGACTTTTCAGCCCATGTGTTATAT